>APFE030921456.1:56467-94357 GCA_000404065.3 Pinus taeda
TTTAAATCTAGTTTGTTTTTAATTTTTTTTTAATTTTTAATTTTTTTATTGTTCTATTTTTACCTACTTAATTTTTAGTTTATTTTAAGTGCTATTGTTCCTGTTGCAACTGATGAAATTCTTCGTTATCCAGAAGTTCTTGTTGAACCTCTCGAGAAATGAGCCTTAGATTTCATGGGACCCATTAATCCAACATCAAAGAAGAAAAGATACATATTATTTTGCATAGATTGTGTGATAAAGTGGGCAAAAGAAAAATATTTGGTAAGAGCTAATGAAAAATTTGTAGTGGATTTTCTTTTTGAATATGTTTTTTCTCATTTTGGCATACCTAGGCAGCTAGTGACTGATCAAGGGGCTCAATTTACGTCAAATCTAGTTGAGTCAATTATGAAGGAATATAAAATTAAATACCAGTAGTCAACTCCTTATCATCTGCACACCAATAGCCAAGTGGAATCTACAAATAAGTTCATGGAAGGTGTTATTACTCTATAATTTCCCTAGGCTATGGAGAGAAGCCTAGAGCTAACCATAGAACCACTTACAAAGTTGTGAGCCCTTCCATCTTGAGAGAGGGACCTCTCTTTTTTATTTAAATTATGTCTTAAGATATTATGCTAGTTATTAAGTTCTGAGGTTGGTATTTCAAATATTTGGTTGAAAATTCCAGGGAAAGACCATTGGGCATGCAGTCATGACTCTTTGGATGATCAAATACAACAATAACATAGAAGTTGTAACACGAAAAGATACACAAAATTTTGGATGTTTTAAAGTATTTTTCTAGTGTGTAGGATAAATATGATTTAAGTTCAATTAAATATAGAGGATGCTAGGATGAATTCTATACTTAACGTCAGAATGAAAACATTGATATTTTTTACAAGCCAAAGCAGAGTAAACTTAAGAAAATTAAGCCATTTATTCTCTTGAAAAAATAGAGACCGAAAACATATGGAAAAATAAGAAAAGAAAATTTTCACATAAGTACATCACCAATTGTTTGACACGGGAATCCTAGAAAATACTTTTTGTATTATTGAAAATCGACCACTTCAGCAAAACTCTCAGATCAGACTTCAAAATAAATTAGATTTACAAAATATTGTATGTTAAAGACAAATATATTTTAGATATAGAAGAAATAGATTAGGAAAGTTTGGTAAAATTTGTTGTGTTGCTAAGGCTTTGAAGGAATCTGGTGTTGAATGTGGCTATTTTTCTGCAAATGTTATTTCTTTGCTGCCAAAATTTTAGGGCTTCAGTTTTAGTTACTCGATCAACTCTAGCAAATAGTCCCACCTTTCTTCATTTGGGATACAAAATCTTATCATGCTTATAAAATTTCATCCACTTTAGTGTAAATGTCAAAAGTTGGCTTAGTGACAAAAAAGTGATGAATCTCATGCTAAATATTTAAATCAAACTATAGGCCCTCTATAAATGCTCTTCGCTAATAAATCCTGTGGCCTTGAAAACGTTTGAAGCATCAACATCTATGTTACACAAATGTTCCTGATAATTTTCTAGTTGAATCAATTTGCCATTAGAATTCCTCAGAGTAGGTAGACCCTTTTCCTGCAGTAGTGTAAACTTTATGTTGAATATTTTTACTTGCAACTTGAGCTCAATACATTTTTTCTCTAGTTGTATCATCAAATTATTTTTCGTTAAAACCCTTTTAACCTCCATTATTGTTTTTTTCATATCTGGAATGTTTAGGTCCTCTAATTCACCCATGGCCTTGGAGTTTAACAACTTAATAATGTTAATAATATTTTGTGCCTCTTCTGGTCTATGCTCCAAATCTTCTTTAGCATTTTGTATTGCTGACTTAACTCTTTGCATGAGTTCTTCCTACTCAAAAGTGATCTGAATTGATGGCCACATATTTGTTATATTAGCATGTATATTCTCACAACTGCTATTTTTTGCGTTTGCGAACATCTAATTGATAAAAGACTGGTCTTCATATTTCTAAATTTTTTGGATAAGCTTGAAGTTCTTATGCACTTCTGTTAAATACGTAGTGTCATATTTAATTTTATTCTTCTCCATTCGAATCAATGTTGTTGATAACTTCTCTTTCTCTGCCTTAATTGATGATAGTTCTTCCAAAGGTTTAACAAGCTCTTCTGTAGAATCTGAAGATGTGGCCTTTGCTGAAGTATTTACTATTGTACCTATGCCTGATGTAGATGTCCATGTTGCTTCCCGCTGCTCTTTTTCTCTTAACAATGTTTCCATGTCCTGCTCCATTTTCTATATTTATGCATTCTGCTCAACAACTATTGTAAATAATTCCTACTTTTCCATTTCTATGCTAGAAAGTTATTTAGCATGAGGATTTTCCATGGATGGTAGCTTCAGTTTCTTTCTTAATGCTTGAATATCTCCCTCTTTGCACCATGTAGGATATTATGCTACCTTGATATTAGTACGGTCATGCCTTAGCTTTATTATCAAATCTTCTAGATATTTGATTATATTATCTTTAACAAATGAGGACATATTCTCAATATTCAACTGAGAATGTATGTTGTTCATGGATGACTGTAATTTGCAAACAATCATGGATGAACTTGTGATTGTTGAAAATATCAACTCCCGTGTTTCCTTGCGTAGATTAATTTGATCGATTTCATGTACCTTATTTGTATCAATTGAGAGAATGGAGGCTTTGTAGTCTTTAGCACTCCTAGGAGTTGGCACTAAAGGTTCCATGGAGGCCATTTGGATATGTCCTTTCTCTTAGTCGAATGTCGAGAGAAATCTATGTTGTGTTTTCATTGTTTGTTTCCAAAATTTTGAGTAAGTTGAAGCCCTTAAAGCTTCATTTTTCAAATTTATATCCCTGGGCCATGAAAATATACTCTATTATGTTGAAATTTGAGAGCTAGAAGATACTCGAGACTGAACTGTTGGTTCTACAATAGGTGAATGAATTGTTTCTTATGCTTGAGGAAAAGGATTGACAAGAGTTCCTATCAAAACCACTGTGGCTGACTACTATGTATCTCTTTCTTCTGGAGATTCATCCTCGATAGTAATCACCGAAGGATCAACTTGAGGGCCTGATTCTGAGTATTATTTGGGTCCTTCATTTTCATATTAAAAACACTAAATTTTTAACCTTGTGTTTCAAATTCAGTAGGGGACATGTCCTCTCTCCCCCTTTTGACCTCCTTCTACTTAGGAATAGGTGTCTACATGGATGACTGACTAACCAGTTGTTCAATAGCTTC
Source organism: Pinus taeda (assembly GCA_000404065.3). Classification (NCBI taxonomy): domain Eukaryota; kingdom Viridiplantae; phylum Streptophyta; class Pinopsida; order Pinales; family Pinaceae; genus Pinus; species Pinus taeda. The sequence goes on from APFE030921456.1 coordinate 59,716, forward strand.
TTGTAATGTGCCCTCTGTCCATTCCTCTTGGTTAGCATACTATTCAATTTCATGCCTTGGTGTATGTCCATAGGAAGCACTGTTATGTTGCAATCTAAGTTTTCGAATGATACTAAGAGGATCATAAGACCAAGAAAAACTAGGCTTAAATTTCATTTGTCTTAAAATAGCTTCCATCTCCTTTGTTGCAGCTATGGTGTTGAAAATATAAGGAACTATTATTATTAGCCTTTAGCTTGAACTATAATTTCTTTTTGTAGGATACAAAATGCAGCTCATTCATATTAAACATTTTCCTAGTGTATTCTTGTTAGCACAAAAATGACATTAGGGAAATACCTTGGGTTCAGGCACAAGGGGCGAAAAATTGTTTGTTGTAGTCTAAGACAATACCAACATTTTCACCTTATCCCGAGGGATAAGGAATCTCACCCGAGGCATGCCATGACCAAAACTAAGAAGGGTTTAGTACAAGGTCATGGATATCTTAACCATTACTGTATATATGGCCCAAGGGATATATTTAGTCTAAAAACATATCAACATCATGATCAATCTAACATGAGAATAGACTCACAATATAAAAAAAAATTAGTGGGTCCATGAATCATAACCGAATACACACATAATACCAAGTAACTAGTATGATTTCTCATTGATAATAATCCAACAAAAGGTTCAATACACTATACATCCGAATTCAACCATAAATAAATACATAAAATACCAAGCTTGTAGAACATCACTAATCCCAATAGAGCTCAACTCTATCCTTCCTGCTACTACTCTAGCCCTCAGGTCGTATACTCTGGTAGCATGCACTCTCCTCACTAATTGTCCTTAAACAAAACTACTCAACCTTTCTCTCCTTGCGGTGTCCTCATTTTGAATGCTCCTCTATTGTTTGCACTACCAGTTATATTCGGCTGTCTATTTCCTTGGCTGCCCTTGCTTTCTACTGACCTCTTGCCACAACTGTCCTGCAACTACCTGTTCTTGTTTCCCTTCCCAGTTGTCGTTTTTGCAACTTGAACTTTGTTGTCGTCACATGTTTTCCCTTCTTTGTATTCTCAAAACGTTTCAAAATTCAGAATCAAGGCCCCAATAGGCCTAGACCACAGTTCTTTGACTCGTTCCCAAGTCAATCTATCTGAAGTGTTGTGGGTCCTGTTATTGTTTATGTGGATACTTCTGCTGGTGGATGCTCTTATTATTCCATCTAATGAGCTATTTCTTTCGTTGTTTCCTATGTCATTGGATGAGTGATTTCTACTCTGGCTGCTCCTTCTCTCGTTGGCCTTCTTTCCCAAATGAAGCCCCCAATTTAGGAACGACAATGGTCATTTCCTACCTGAATTCATTGTATTTATGGAGGGCAGATTCCCATGCAATTATCATTGAGTCAACATTAGTTCCCTTGGTCTTTGGCTCTACAGGTGGTTCCACTATTCCTCACTATTATTGCAGACTTCCTTTAGGGCTAGTACCTATAGTCGGACCAGAGGTTTTAGGTCTCAATTTTTTTTTTCATTGATTCTTCCTCTATTTGAGGGACTTTTACTTGAATAACTATGATTTGTTCATCAATATTTTTCTATTGGTCAAAATATGTGCATTCCTTGCTGTTGGAAAACAAGATTTGGAGTTATTTCCTTATAGGATATACTGGTCGATTCTTGATTGCAAGGATTCCCGACCAGTCATGAAATTTATTCATTAGGGCATATCTGTCAGCTAGTTCTTCATTGAGTGCTTATTTATTAGCTACCACCACGCTGATTTTTTTCATCTATTGTTTGGGAATATATGTCCACCAGATCTAGAAATGCTGATCTAACTGTCTCTAGCATTTTTTTCATGTCAACATTTGTTTCCACCAGACTTGAGCATGTTTCATGAATCTGGTTGCAACAATTTGCCAATGTGCATGTTGCAATATCCTTTGGGGCTTATGTGTTAATGTTTGTTATCGTCGTCCATAGTGACCGAAATATTTTTGTCACCTGATCTACCTCTGCCTATAGATTGGTGTCTGCCTATCTTAGGTGATCTCTTTCCTCTGTGACCTCCTATACCTGTTGGTTCTTTTGTTCATGTTCCTATACTAGGTCATAATATATCCTTTCAGCTCTTTGCGCAGCTTGCTGGATGAATGCAAATAGTTGTGTTTGATGACCAGTGCCCTAGGGTATCGATTTGCATTGTATTGGGATTTGGAAAGCTGGAAGCTGGTTTGAATGGGTAGGCCTGTCACAATGGATTTTTTAGAGTGGGAGGTGGGAGAGTTTACTGGCTATGATGGTGGGTTGAACTAAGGGGTGTATGAAATGATATTAGGGTTGGGAACCAATGAAAATTTATAGGAAACATTGAATAGTATTTTTCATTAAATACTAACTCTTGAGTAGACGTGACTGGTTCTTCCCCCTGCAGTGGGCCCGACCCCAGAAGTAAAGACACTAGCGAGGTCGTTTTGTTGCCATTGACTTGGGTGGCCCCTCTAGGCTACTCATTTGAGTCTACTTCCATCTCTTCAGTCGATATGGATGTACCATGGGGGATGGTTTCCGACAGGGTTGCGGAGGTGGAGGCTGTGTGCGGAGAAAGTTCCCACGATGGTGGTGGAATGGAAGATGAATTTTATGGGTTTTCTTTGACAATGGGCAATCAAAATACCAATTGTCTAACCTCACCAGTGAGGTCGACAATGTGAATTGCTTCGGTAGTTCTAGGCTTCTTGGTTTCTAGTTTTTTGATTACTTTTTTCTTCTTGGGCTTCGCGATTGTTGGTTGTGATTGAGCATCAGGGCCAACAATAGGAATTTCCATGCCTTGAGGGGTTGTGGTTATTGGAGTAAACATAGTATCACCTTGAAAAATCATGGATTAGGTTGTCTCACCTGAAGGTCAGTCAAAGCTTGTGATTGTTTTCCTTATTGAAAACATTCATTGTTCTATTTCTAGAACCATTTGCTCTAAGTCCTCCTTGACTTGTCGCTTCTTATTGCTATCTCTCACTTCCCCTACTTGAGACTGTGGCCTCAGTCCTTCAAACAAATACATGTATTTCCCTTCAGTGATCTCACATGCAACCCCTGACCATGACCCAATCTCACTATAGAGTGCTTCCTTGGATAAAACAAATTTTGATGATCTCATCTTAAAGGTATTAGGGTGGACACAAAAGGGGTTTGAGGTACATGTGTCCATGCGAGACTCCAAATCATATGCCTTCTGAAAATTCATCTAAAAGTGGTTTGGGTATTCTTTCTGTTGACCTAATTGTGACTATCATCAACTCATATGATTTGGCGAAGGACACCTCATCGATTTCCTTACTGCTTGGGTCTCCTGAAACTCTCCATGGATCATACCTCAGTGCTATCAACTTCCCTTCACTAATATGCAACATCTCCCTTCCTCATGGTGGTCACCACTTCCACATTGCTACAGTCATAAGTATGTATCCAAAAATCAAATTAGTACTCCTCCTGTAGATATTCTCACAAGCATCAAAAAGCTCATTTAGCAGAAAAGCTTACGAGTTGAGCACTTCTCCCTTACAACAGTGCTCCGCCACTGAGATTGCCTCCACAGAGAACTCATTTATGAAAAATACCTCATTTTTTTTTTTCTATTATGTAGCAAGCGAATTTTATCTCAATTTTTCTAATAATATCAATCTTTTCTCCCTTGCCCCCACGCTTTATCCTGTATTTATTGTAGTAGTCTTTATTTGCTTCCTTATTTTCTCTTTTCATCCCTACTTGGAATGATGCATTTACTGCATTTCCTCCCATTGAAAGTCCTGTGAGACAATGGATATCATCCACATGAATTGGATACTCCTTATCAAGCCACAATGACCCTCCATGCATTTTGCTGGCTAGGAGCTTCGTGCACTGCATCGCAGCCAGCTGTGGGCCAAAAACTTGTAGACTCCTCAGATTGATTAATGTCGATCGCTCTAGAATGTTGAAATAATATTTGAAGCTAGTCACATCATGCCATCTCTCTTTAGAATTTCCTCTATATATACCTCCCTCTTTAGCACTAGAAATTGGAAGCAATCCATAAGATCATTGTCCACTAAGGTGGATTTCTCATATTTTCCATACAGATTTTCCAACATGATAATTCATTCATTGAGCTTGTCCTCCAGGATTGAAATAATTCCTTTTTCCATTGATCTTCATCTCTGGTAGACAACTGTTACTGGAGGCCTCCAACTTTGTCACCTCTGTTGCTGCTGTTTCTCGGAGAAAATTTGAAGTTCTTCTGCTAGTTGCTTTGAAATAATGTAGCTTCCTACATTGTAATGCAAATTAAGTACACAAAACTTGATACGTTGTTTCTGACTAGACTTGGTAAATAATTACTACGGAAAATTTCCCCATGCATCCTAATCATGCTTTGCCAATGTCGGTTGACCTGGACCTCACATCTATGATGTGGAATTGGGAAGGATAGAGTAGGCCACATGGTTAATAAATATTTCATAATGGGGGGTACTTATTAGCTAAATTGATTTGAACCGGAAAAGATTTTATGGGCTCTCGTTTGACATTTGTATTATTATTTACTTATTATGGAAAGGACTTGTCATACAATGGAAAAGACTGACAAAGCATGTAATACCCTTTGACCCCAAGTGGGTTGTGGTGTCATGGAATTGTTGCCACAACCTTATCAACACCTTTTCTTTATTCTCAGAAAAGATAAAATACTATAAAAGACATGAACTGCAAATTAACTAGGTAATGAACTGAGTATGTATTATTGACTACAACCTACTTGTGGGGTCATCTCCAAGACCCCTTGATTTGATTGCATGGATGTGGGCTTGTGGAAGGGATTTAGGTGTGCGTCATTAACCCATCTTGTTAGCATTATGCTATCCAGTTTCACCAGCTTGACTGCTCCAGAAACTTAGATCTCTGCAACTATAAATGGACCCAGCTAGTGCATTTGTAATTTCCCTCGAAACTTTTGGAATTTGTTGTAATACAGTACGGCATGATCTCTGACATGGAATGGTTTCTTTTGGATATGTCTTTCATGCCAAAATTCCAACCTCCTTTTCTCTATTGATTGTTGGAACTCAGCTAGGAATCTTGATTCATCCAGTTCCATCAGTTGATCTATTCTTTCTTTTAATGCAACATCATCTGTCATTTTGGTTGCTTGAGAGTTAAAAAATTCTTGGTACTATGAATTCCACTAGGACCACTTCTTCTCTTCCATATATCAGATGAAATGGTGTTTTTTTGTCTATTCTTTTCACTATTGTTCTATAGGACCATAAAGCTGTTGGAACTTGTTCATCCTAGTCATCCCTGTTCACTGATAGAATTTTTGTGGGGCTCTTCTTCAGTGTTTTATTAAATGCTTCAAATGTTCCATTGGCTTGGGGGTGGTGTGGGCTACTTTTGGGATGTTGAATCATAAATTTCTTTAGAAGAGAATCAACAATTTCATTAATGAAATGTGTCCCTTGATAACTACTTAGGCTTTTCAGACATCCAAACCTTGATATTATGCATTCAAAGATAAATCTTACACCAGTATCGACTGTATAGTCCTTGAATGGTTCTACTTGTGCCCATTGTGTGAGATATTCTATAGCCGTTATGATGTACCTTGCATGTGAATGTCGCAATGGTGGTGTTATAGGGCCGATGAAGTCTATCACCCACTTCTTGAAAATATGTACTATGTGAACTGGGTTTAAAGGCAGTTCATCTCAATGTGATGGCTTTCCAACTCTCTAACAAACATCAGAACTTTTAGCATATTCATTATAATCCTTGTGGATGGTTGGCCACCATAGTCATGCATGTAGTATTTTCCTTATGGTGGCTTTCCCTCTGACATAGCCTCCCATAACTCCAGCGTGACACTCCAAGAGCACTTCCTCCCTTTCATGTTCAAGTATACAATGTCTCAAAATTTGATCAAGGCCCATCTTGTAGAGATGAATTCACTGCCCTTACTACTAGATGTCACTTTTGTGTTGACGTGTACCCCTCCGGGTAGTACCCTATCGTTAGTAGCCTAGAAATTTCTTCTAAGTAGCCTAAAATTGTCTCTATTCTAAATAAGTCAACATCCAAAAATTAATCATCTAATGGCCCTTCATTCTCTCCTCACTCTAGCCTTGAAAGATGATCTGGTCCCACATTTAGCCTTCCTAGTTTTATGACTACCTTGAATGTGAATTCTTCGAATAGTAGTAACCAACAACATATTTCTCCTTCCAATACCAGTTTTTTCACCAAGTATTTTAGTGATGAGTGGTATAGGAAGAATTTGTATGGCACTCTGAGCAAGTAATTATTGAATTTTTTATAATTTCCAGTTGGCAAAGTACACTTGGTGATCCATATTTCTCTCTCCTGCCTATGCTAGTACTGCTCGTAATGTGATCGCTGATGCATCAATATGTACATGGAATGTCTTATTCCAGTTTGGGTATACAAGGATAGGATCACTTACCAATTTTTCTTTCAACTTATTAAGTGTTTCTTGGCAATCCTCTCACCAAGTGAATGCTTCCATATTTTTTAGTAATTTCTCCATAGGGGCTGTAATTAATGCATAATTCCTGATAAATCATCAATAATAACCTGTATGGCCTATGAAAGACCGCAAATTCTTTCCATTATGTGGGGGTTCCATGTTAATGATTTCCAAAACCTTTGTGGGATATACACACACTTGATCTTTGCAAACAATATGGCCCAACAAGGTTTTGAATGGAACTGCAAAGATGCATTTTTTTAGATTCAAAGAAATTTGAACCTATTTGCATCTTTGAAACATGACCCTTAATAAACTTGTGTTTTTTCAGTAAACTGTACACTATCTACTCATCCATGTATACCTCTAAGAACCTGTGAATATAATCTGTAAATGTAGCTATAATGATCGTTGAGAAAACAACTGGTGCATTCTTCAACCTAAATGGAATTACGTGATAAGCATATGATCGTCATTTAGTTTTGAATGCTATCTTCCTCTTGTCTTCCTCTACTATTCGAACCCGATGATAACGTAAAAATCCATTAGTGAAGGAATACACCTCATTCCACGTTACATTGTCAAGAACCTCATCACTAAATGGTGTTGGGAAGGGATCATGCACACATGCATTGTTCGGATTGCGGTAATTGACAGAGACTTTGATCTCCATCACGTATTTCTTGTTCTATATAATGATTGGACTAATCCATTCCGCTTTGTCCATGGAGAATATAAGTCCAGCTTCTAGCATTTTGTCAATCTTCCTCTTGATCTTTTATTTCACTCTTGGGTTTAGCCTGTATGGTCTATGCTTTACTAGATGGGTATTTGGTTTTAGCACAATCTTCATATCTCATATTTTCCCCTTTTATCCCTTTTAGCTCAACTACTGACGCTGGAAATAAGCCTTGATATTCCCGCAACATATCGAATATCTGCCTTATTATTTCTTCATCACAATAATATGTGATGGATGCCATATTAAGTTTATCATCTGAGCTAATGTTATGCTTCCGCAGTTTCATCGCGAGAAGATGTGAAACCTCTCCCATGGGACTTCCTTGAATATCCCTTTCTCCTTTTGTTTCATGAAAGGTTAGGTGTCTTAATCCTTCTAGACAATCCTCATCTAGTTTTGTGTCTACTTTGTTGCAAGACATATATTCTGGATAACATGCTTCATAAAAGTACTGTAGAAATTTCTCATCAACGCAACCTTCCCATAATTGTTTTGGAGTGAACATGATCCTTTTGATGACATATAAGGTTTCCGTTAGGTGTCAATCAACATCTTTGAGAGAGAAGTTGTTGCTGAAATGGCTAGGCATGATATCTGAATCCACCTTTTATCTACGAATTTTGTCTTGCATGTACCATGCTTATGGGATTGTACAAGAGTGTGTATAAAGAAATTCACCGAAAGTTCCTTTAGTACCTTTTCTCTTTCCCATTTCCTGTGTAGTCTTCTAAATTCTTCTTAGTATTTGAGTTTTTTCTATACTTCATTGTATTCTATGATTGATCTTCTTCTTGACTAAACCTCACTCTCATGGCGCACTTGATAGTTCCCCATTCACGAAACATGTTGCAATGCGATCTCCACCACCTTGTAGGGGTGGCGTGTAGCACGATATCTAATAATGGAACCTTGTGATCTTCTCTTAGGTCCCTATCTACCTTGTTTAAAAAAATGTTTATTGATTCAATACCATGGAATTTGGGAGAGTCACTTACCTCTGTCCCTACCTAGCTTATCCTTCATATCTTCACATAATGTCTGTTATCAATTTCATATTTCCCTTTGCTGCCATGCATCCCATGTAGCTCCTGATCTTTGAATACTCCTCCAACTAATTGATCCTCCTGCTATAAGATTTATATAATGTTCTCTCTTTCTTTTCGTTACCCTGTAAAACTGGTTTAGAATTCTTGTTTCGTCTTTGTCATCCATATGTTCTGTGAATGTGGTTCCTTGATTTGGATCCAATGGTTGTATCACTTACATCCGTTCTACTTCAAAGATCATTAACTCTTTCTTCAGGTCGATGAAAGCATAGTTTTCGTATGCCTAGTCGATACCAAGAAGTGCTCGGTATGTTTCCTTGTCACCCATTATATCAATTACCTTGAATTCAATATGTCTTTACTCCTGCTACATCCACCTCTATATATTCTAATCTTCCAAAAGGAAAGATACAATATTGATTTTCCATCCTCAATTGTATTGGTGAATAATTAACTTGCGACTTCCCCAGCACCTCCCATGTTTTTTTGGGTAAGATGTTTACATACAACCCCAAGTCTGGCATTGTGTCCTTAATTTGGAATCCTTCAACTTGAGCATTGATCCAGAATTCATTTACTTTTCTCTTTTCTCTGCCACATTCTTCTTGTGTGTATTTTAGGCAAGTTGGCAGAGATTGGTTATCCTTTCTCCTCCTCTTTTGGCAATACCACTTGCAAACTTTTGCACAACTCCCTTAGCATCTTCTCATCATCAACAATTTGCAGAGATATATTAAACGATTATTCTATTAGTCGAGTATTGTAAAGTATGCATGTGTCCTATTTATGGTTTTCCTTTGTCTCTATCAATCCTTCAAATAATTTGGCTACTTCTTGATAGTATTATTTTTTTTTGTGTAGGGTTGTATGATTTCTTCGAGGATGTTGCCCAAACAATTGAGGGTGGGTCTATCGTACCCCAATCTTCACATATCTTCTTTCCTCCTCTTGTAACTATATTTGTGTTAGTTAGAGGAAGAGCGTCATTAGTGCGAGGCTCTGTATTAATCAGATTCAAGCCTCTCTACCTAGTCCTCTGTTCCCATTTTGCAATGAGCTCAAGGAAATCCTCTATGGCATGTGTATTGACCCTACATTGCGAGAAAAATGGTCTTTTTGGGAGTGGAAATTCTTTGGCAACATGCCCCTCTTGGTCACAATTATAGCATATTACGGGACATCTACTAGTAACCCTTCCTCCTCTCATATTTCCTACTCATCCTCCCTTACTAGACTCATTGATTCTGAATGTAGATCTGTGTATCTCCTCTGATAAAGTGTCTAATTCCCTACAATTGTTAGTGTGCTGCATCGTAGATGAAAAAAATTTACAATAGTTGTTATTTTCTCCATTGGATTACTTTTGTAGTATTGGACATACCTGCGGTAAATGTGTGTAATTCTTATTAAACTCATAATATTCTTGTGTATTATGGCCTAGAAAATCTCCTTGCACTCCCTCTTCTGTAATTCCTATTGTTGGCAGGGTTCTTGATGATCCTGTAATTCCCGTTGAATTATTGATTCTTCTCAACCTTGGGCATTCTGTCGCAACATGTCCTTCCACTAGGGAGTGAGTACACCATGCATTAGGTCTAGCTAGTCGAATTGGCTGTAGATCTTTCAATTTTTCTGTTAAGTTGGCGATCTGATTTTGGAGGCCCACGATTGATGGGTCTTGTAATCTCACCCCACCTTGATACTCACGCAGGTATCCTGCCATGGATTCTAAACACGACACTTGTTCTAAAGCATCTTGGAGAGTCCCAATATTTTGTTGTGTCAATGGCTTTCTTATAAGGGGTAGGAGCACTTTGATGAACCTGTCTCTGTGATGATTAGGATATAAGGTGTAGCTCAGCTTGGAAATAACATTCCTAAATCTCTACCTTAGTTCCCAAGAAGTTTCACCTTCCTCCTTATTAATTTCCCATAGTTCTAACAATCCTTGTTGGTCAGTTTGAGGTACTTTGACTTCTTTAACAAAGCCTCTCTTGATATCATCTATTGTGGGAATTTGGTTCTGTTCTTCCCATTTTATAAACCAACATAGAGCTCTCTCCCTTAAGGTGGTCTGTAACTCAATTGATTTTACATTATCTGGTGTTTTACACTCTTTCCATATAGCTTCACAAATGTACCAATGTTGTTCTACATCTTCATTTCCTCTACTAGCATATTAGCATATCTAGTGAAAGATCCTGCCATGTTGACCCGAGTGTGCACCAACAACACAAATCCTTTGTTTATGGGTTGATGAGATCATTATAGTCCTAAATTATTAACATTTCGAACTCCACTACTATTTATTGGGTTAAAACTTGCTTTATACTTCTCATACACATTGTGTACTCGTATCGTTTTAGCTAACTTAGCAACAAGTTTATCAGGGTTATTGTAAAGCACTATGGGAAGGTTAGGGTGGATACTACCTATACTTCAGGGATTCTTCTGCTAAACTATTGCTGACATTTCATGTTTGGTGAATAATATTTTCATGAAATTACCCATTTCATCTTCCATTTCCTCTTCGTAATTGTCTCAAACCTTTTCCTCCGTCTTTTTTCCTCCAACCTCTAAGGGAGAGTCTCCATCCTCTAAGGGAGAGTCTCCATCATTATCTTAGATTTTATTTCTCCAATCATAATTCCTATCTTGTTTTGCATCCTTCTCCATTCTCTTTTCTTCTTTTGAGCCCCCTTACACTGCTCCTACTTGGTGAGGTCACATCCATCTCTTTTTCACCATTTGTAAAACTCTTTGCTGCCACTTTTCGGCTAGCAGTGCTCTCCTTTGCACTCTAATATATCTAGCCCTTCGTAATCCTTCTCCATCCATTCCTTCAACAACATATACATTCCCCAACTAGTAGCATCCTCCCCTTAGGCCCTTCCCCCAGTACTGGGATTTTACGCTATCATTATTGTTTTAGGTAGAGGTAATAACCGTTCTTCCACCATGAACATCTTAATCCACAATGTCACTTCCCTCACTAGCTTACCTCTTAACCCTAAATTAAACACTAATTTTGCCCATGAAAAGGATTAATAGTTCTCTGCTGCGAACTCGACAATGTATCCCTATACTGTATTCTATACTGAAAAGTCTATCATCCTTGTCAGATTGATGTCCAAGCATCAAAGTGATGCAAGGTATGTGGAAACCCAGTCATGATGATCTAGTGTCATTCCTTTTGGTCGACTCTGTGCGTATAGCCTCCTTAGCCAATTATACAATTCTTCTAGGAACTTACACCAGAATATCTCGTCTTAGTCACTCACAACCTTAGAGTATAAAATCTCTTTACTCACTTTGGTAATAGGCTGACCCCAATGGATAGCCTGTTCTGATACAAAATGGTCTACTCTTTTATCCCACCAATCCTGAATGTGTTTCTTAAATATCCTCGACACCATATTCCAAATGGGTTCTTATAAATTTAGTTCCTGGCAATGTAACCATTTCTTGGCACAAAAATGAGATTAGGGAAAGACCCTAGATTCAGGCACAAGGGGCCAACAATGATTTGTTGTAGTCTAGGACAACATCGACATTTTCACCTTACCCCAAGGGATAAGGAGTCTCACTCGAGGCGTGCCATGGATGAAACTAAGAAGGGTTCAGTATAATGTCATGGATATCTTAACCATTACTCTATATATGGTACATGACATATATTCAGTCTAACAACATATCAACATCATGATCAATCTAACATGAGAATAGACTCACAAGTTATTTCTAACTAGAGAAGTCAAATGAATCACTCACAAAGGATTGACCTCATTATTTGTCTTCTGTAAAGAAAATTGAACATGTCTGATCGTGAAATAACATAATATAAACCAATACTGATTGATATTTAAAAACAACTTCGGCTTTGAAAGTTACAAATTGATCATATATTGCATTGGACAAAAAATGACTGTAATTGAAAAGAATGGATGGCTTTTTTCCAACTGCAAAAATTGACAAAAACCCCAGAACTATTTCATCTACCCATTGCTCATTATCGTACCCAAGTAGTCAGGTTACCATAGAAATAACTTGTTTAGACATTTATGGGAAGATCAAGACTATGTATGGGTAATTGCTCCAGGGAAATTCAACATTTTCGAGAAGAAAAAATTCGAATATTTCCGCTCTATGAGGGAAGGTCAATTTTTTGTAAATTTTGTCAATACATCAACTGAGAAAGGATGATGGGAAGCTTGGTATTCAAGTTGCAAGTCCTGACATATAATTTTGGATGAAATGGATAAAATGATTTCATTATTTTGGGAAGTAACAACTTTTTGTCTTGGTAGGTATCAGATATGGAACCAAGTGGAGAATTCAGGAAAAAGTGATTTTGGGGAAACAAACTAAGGGATAAGGGATTCCCAAATGTTCAGATCATGAGTTTTGTCAATTATTTTTTGTTTGGCCTAGTTGTAAAGTTCGTAAAGGTCAAATTCACACTAAGTCTCAGAAATTTTATACTAGGTGTCAATCAGAGGGGATTTATCAAAATCAGGGACAGGGGTAGTCATGGGATTTTCCTCTGACACTTTCCCCTTTCCTTTGTGTGTCAACATGCTGGAAATGGAAAAGTAGTACGGAGGAAAAAACTGTATCATGAATCACTTGATATAAAAATCCAAAGGAGAAGGTTAGCCGAGTGAAATTTGGTCGACTTCGTCGAGGGAAACTATTGTAGAATGTTGATAGTTGGTGGCAGCTCGATCTTCAATTTGAAAAATAAATGGTGTGGTGGAAGGAGTGAATTTTAGGCTTCCAGCAGTTTTTATAGTGGTTATATCGGTTGCATAACAAAACAATTGGTGTTATAGAGCGAGGGAAATTTATTGAAAAAATAGATAAACAACAGGGACTTTAAATGTAATAACCTCAATAGTGGATTTAGTGGAAATTATTTGATCATTGAACGGCTAGTCGACATTGAGGTGGTGACGTGGGAGGATAGGTGGCGGAATTTTACTAGCGGATGAGAAGACAGGTGGCGGGAGTGGAGTGGTGGATGTAATGGATAGCTAGCTGGAGAAGGTGGTATTTTGGGTGGGGTGCAGGTGGTAAGTAGTTTTAGGATGGACCCCTAAAATGCTACAAGAGTTTCCAGGTCACCCCAAGTGGTTTGGGTAGAAACCAATTTTCGCCCAACCCTCCCCCCCATGTGTTAACCCTCGGGAATGTTGGGGGAACTGAAATTACACCTCCAATGTATATCTTGGAGGGAGTGATCTGGGCCATCAATTTGAATGTGCCATTTAACTACAGACGACAAATGAAATTTGTTGTTTTATTTCATAACATAATTCAATTATAACTGAAGTCTAAAACATTATATGAAATTGACATTTTCAAATTTAAAGCGCCATTTTGATTGGCTCGCTATAGGGGATTATTTTTTATTTTATAATTTTTTTATTTTCTTTTGTTTTCACACACACACACACACACACACATTTTATATCATGTTTTTTTATTTTTCTCTTTTCTTTGAACTTTTGAAAGTGATTTGCAAAATGTAATAATAATTTACAACATTTCATGGGAGAAAATCAACAGATAGTCATCAATTTATCCTATTAATTATAGGACCTTAAGAGTGACTCCAATGGGGATGGAATCATCCCTATGAGGTACCAAGAATACCGTAGATCATTAGCCTTTGTCCATTAGGTGATGGTCCTTTGTTCTTGTCCAATAATTGAATTGATTAGTTGTTGCTATTATAAATATTGGAAACAACTCATTGGAAGATTAGGGCCTTCTGTGCAGGCTTCAATTCTTGATGTAAGCCACCCTCACTTGGAATAAAAGATAAAATGATATTTACAATGACTTGTATGAAACCTTATCTATCCTTGAGTGAAATAGTGTTTGATCAACCTTCCATTAATAGGCTATCTGGGCAATGTTTCTCTAGTGATAGCTTCCAACAAAAATGCATGAGTTCCTCAGACAACTGCAATCCTATAAGGGCCTTTCCACAAACTGTCAAGCTTCCCATATTTCCCTTTCACTCCATTACTAGCATCCCAGTTAAGAAACATATCATCTAGTTGAAAACTATATGATTTAATCATCTTGACATGAACTTTATAGATTTTATCTTGAATTACTTGTGTATTGTTGTAAACCTCTTCTCTAGTTTGGTGCAAAAATATCAATTGGTTGATCTCTCTTTGAGCATCATTTGGTTCTGCTTCCTCTTCCTACAAACATTTTAGCACTAGAATTCCTAGGGAAAGAGGAAAAACGACATCTACTCCATAAACCAATTGGAATGGTGACATTCCAATTGATTTATTTCTTCTTATTCTATCAACGCATAGGGCATTTATCAATTTCTTGTGCCAAGATTTCTTGTTTTATTGTAGTAGTTTCTTTATTGTGTTTACTAATGACTTGTTAGAATATTCAACTAACCCATTTCCATGGGAATAATAGACAATAGGATTACCTAACACTATGTGATACTTGTTACAAAAATAAATCATCCATTTTGATTTAAAATCATCAACATTATCTGTGGAGGGAATATGGTCTTCAATGAACTGAATGATGACAAAATTCATAGCTTGTGTTGTTGGGACCAATTCTATCCATTTCGTGAAGTAGTATGTTGTTGTTAAGATCCATTTATGTTGAGTTGAAGAGCTTGGGTGGATTTATCCAATAAAATCCAAACGCCAAGGTTGGAAAGTCACCTCAACTGAGATAGGCTTGAGCGGTAGAGGTAAGAGTTTTCTCTTGCCTTAAAAAATTTGGCATTGATGACAAGTTGAAACTTTTTTATGAACATCTGCAAACAAGCTAGGCCAGTAAAAACCGAGGCTTCGATTTTGTTGACGGTGGCCTTCCAGCATAAGTTTCCTCCACGGTCACCTTCATGAAATTCCTCCATGACTTTATTTGCTGCATCCTTCAATAAACAATTCAGTAAAATACGATAAACATCCTTCCAATATAGATATTGATTCAGAATGAAAAAATTTACAACTTTTAGTTTAATAAATCTAGCCCTGGTTTTGGTCAAACCAGTAGGAGATTGTAAATTATGCAAAACATACATAATATCTGTATACCAAGGGAAAGTAAGAATTTTTCATATACATGTGGTTTCACCATATCTTATTGTTCATCTAGGGAAGCTACACAATTTATGTCCAGTACATGAAAATTCTATTTAGCCATCAGTTTGGCTAGTCCTTGATCTTTGATGAGTTTATCTCAATGTCATATTCTAAAATTATTGCAATCTATTTGCCTCTTTTCCCATCTGGATCAGTCGGATTGAGGATATCTTTCACCACTCCACCTGGAATGAAAGAAATTATGTGGTAATGTAGAACATACACTCTAAAGTCCTTCAGTGCCTTTACTAAATAAAACACTTGTTTTAACATGATATTTTAATTCAAGGAGGCATCTCTTAAATCTCTACTCAAGAATGCTATAGGTTGTTCATGTCCTTGCTTTTTTTTTTTTTGCAACAAAACTGCTGCAATAGTGTGCTCTGATGGAAGAGAACAAATCATGAAATATTTAGTAAAATTAGTGCTAATTAAAACAATAGCACATGCAGGCTTGACTGATAAGGAGAGGATGTGGAGCACGCTCGACCAACGCCCACCACCCAATAAGCATCAAGGACCGGCAGGGTGAGGTACGAAAGCTCGAATAATAAGGCCACCATCGCTCTTTTTTTTACTTATTTGAGAGCCCAATAAAGTTAATTTCATTTCACCGAAATATTTTTTAGCCTAACTTTTCCTTTTTATTTTAGTATCCTTCTTGAACATGTTTGTGATTTCTCTCAAAATCTCGGTTAGGTTTGGGATGAATCTTCTCAGGAAATTTATCCTACCAATGAAACACTGAACTTATTATTTTTCCTGGGAGGATAAATATTCATTATGGATTCAAATCTCATGGGGTCTATTGTGATACCATCCATGGAAATAATGCTACTAAGTAGCTTTCCTTCCTCTAAAACAAAAATAGTTTTTTTTGTGGTTGAAGGAGATACCATATTTCCTGCATTTATAAAAAATTATCCTTAAGTGAACAAGGTGCTCCTCATCTATTTTAGAGAATACAATAATGTCATCTAGATAAATGGAAATAAATTATCCTTCTCATCTATGAAAGCAATGCCCATTTCTCTATGAAATGTGGCCCTTGCATTCATAAGGCCAAAGGGCATATTTACATATATAAACGTTCCCATAGGTGTTGTGAAAGTCATTTTATGTTGATCATCGGGACACACCAGAATTTCGTTATATCCTGGAAAACCACCGAGTAAAGAAATTTTATTAGAACCAACTACTTTCTATAAAATATGATCCATTTGAGGTAGAGGGTAGTTGTCCTTGAGTGACACTTTGTTCATATTCCTAAAATCTACAAATAGTATTACCTCTCCTATCTTTTTCCTTATTGGCACAAGATTTGACACCCATTTTGAAAATATTAGAGGCACAATGATTTTGGCATCAAAATGTTTTTAACCTGTTTTTCTATGAAGGGTAACAAAATTGGATTTACCCTCCTTAGTTTATGCTTGAAAGGCTTTTGGTCCTCTCTAATGGGAATGGTATGCTTTATAATACTGGTATCATATGCCTTTAGATCTTCATAACCCCAAGAAAATACATTGGAATATTCATTTAGTATATCAATGTATTTATGTTTTTTAATGGGAGGTAAGGACTTAGACAACTTTACAATCTTCGAATTTTCCTCAATACCTATAATACAATATTCTACCTCAACTCCTACAGGTTCTATCTTTATCTTTTTAGCCACATCATTAAAATCAAACAACTCTTCTAATGGTACCAAACCTCTTGGCAACACATTGTCTTTCAATTGTAGGACCTCAATGTATTCTGGATTTTCATCAGTCTCTTTCAAAACTATTTCATTTGCATCATGATCTACATTATTATTTGAATCAATATGTACATTCTCAAATTATTCTTTTAACAATAATTATTTTTTCTACCTAATTATAACTACCAAAAACTTTCCAATATATAGCATTATCTGGGACAACTGGCCTATGCTTCACTTCAACCTCAAATTTTATATTGGGATAAAAAGGAATCTTACAAGTGCTAGCTAATGTAGCCAATGAATCAGCTAAGATATTTTTTACCCTAGAAATCGAAGATAACTGATACTTTGGGAAATACTGTAGAAAATATAAGACAAAAGTCCTGCAGGCCCTTAGTCTAAAGTGTTTAGTTGAGTACTCACCTTTAATTTGGTTAATGATGATTTTAGAATCACCATGTACAAAAATCCTTTTATCTCCAATCGTTTACAAAAGTTGCATTCCTAAAATCAGTGCTTCATACTCAACTATATTATTTATGAATTGGAATCTGAGCTTGTAAGAATATCCCTTTGCTATACATATTTGTGAGTTTAAGATGCA
This sequence comes from Pinus taeda, assembly GCA_000404065.3. Classification (NCBI taxonomy): domain Eukaryota; kingdom Viridiplantae; phylum Streptophyta; class Pinopsida; order Pinales; family Pinaceae; genus Pinus; species Pinus taeda. The sequence continues at coordinate 77,474 of APFE030921456.1, forward strand.
AACACCTACCTCTGCTCCCTTGCTCACTACCCCATCAAAATCCATATTCCAAAGGGCTTCACCCTCTTCATCTTCCTTTCAAGCATCTAATTTCATCTCCTCTATTTTTCTCAATTCAGTTTTCAAGTATGACACTTCCTCTTCTACACATATGTCATTATATAGAATGAAGGAATCCATATCCGAATGCACAACAAAAGGGGATAATTATTTAGTTTAACTTTACTTCTTACCATATATTTCATTAATGGTTCCCTATACAACCTTCTCTATTGACAAAAAACAAGAATTGTAGCATATGTCATGTCTATCTACAAGATACCCTATAATTTTTCTCCCCATGATATTGATAACAAAATTCCTTATTTGGGAGGTATGTTTGCCACTACAATGTCCATTACTAGACCTTTTGCTGCGATTTGAGCCACAATTACACATAAATCCTTGATAAGAGCTAATCATCTTAGTTTTCTAGAATCAAAAGAATATAAATCTTTGTAGGGACTTGTTATATCTAATCCTACCCTTTCCATAATGCATCTAGGCATAAGATTGTGAGAAGCACCAAAATTAACAATGGAATTGTGTAGAATGTAGTCATGGATGTTAAAACTAACATAAAATGGTGGCACATTACCATCCTGAGACTTCCCTTCAACTTTAAGTCCAAACAATAATTTAGGCTGGTCATCGGTTAAGTTGAATATTTTTGTTCCCTCTCCTATTTTTAGTGCCTTCATGACTTGAGATCTATATGTGTCCTTGTTAATCAATTTTGTCAGAGGAACAAAATTTTTGACCTTGGCTAATTCATTTTCAATACTGAAAGATGTTTGAGTTTTATCGACTTCCTTGATAATTGCATCATGTCTTAGAGAAGTATCCCTTTGAGAATCATCCTTTGTTTGGGTGGTGGAAGGGGCATCACTCTGAATATTCTTTGGAGGATTTCCTACAACCTTCTTACTTCTGAGATTGTACAATTTGTGTGCCTCCATGATAGGATTTTGGTATCCTTTTTATAATCATCTGACTCTGCAGGAATGACTTCTGGCTGTGATAACGACAATATATGTTGTTCCTCCTCAGTTAATAAAATTATGTCTATTTCTCCTTCACCAAATGGATTTATCTGATTTTCTTCACGATCCTCAGCTATCTCATCTTATTAATTTTCATAATTCTCTTGCACCCCCTTGAGTTTCTCTTGGTGGATCCCTATCAGTTAAACTTATCCTTTCCATCATTCTTTCCATGGTTTTAACTAAGGTGTCTAGCTTTGGATTTGATGAAGAAGAAGAAGGTTCTCCTTTGGTTGTGACTCTTCTATTAGCCTTTATCCTTGCTCTCTTAGCCATTAATTTTTTTTCCACACTAACAACATTCCTTTGCATTTTTTCTAGGGTAGTAGGGTTCCGCTACCTCAGTTGATAAGACATATATTCATCAAAACCATCTGCAAATTTGATCAGAGCTAGCTGTGGTGGAGGTTGTATTATTGCTGGAATAGAATTGTAAATGTTATTGAATCTAGTGCAGTAATATTGGACTGTTTCACCAAGAGCTCTCTTTATACTCTCATATTCAGCCATGATTTGAAGAGGTTTCTTCTTTACATCCCATCTTTTGTGGAAACTTCGATGAAATTGTGGGAGATATGAAATACTAGCTGCTGGCAATGCCTTGTACCATTAACTTCTCTTGTCAAAATTTGTGCGAAGAGACTCATTTTCACATCATCTTCAGCAACTTCTTACAAATATGGATAATCGTTCATTTTGTCTATGTGTTGTTGTGGTTTGATTGTCCTTGTGAGATCAAACTGAGGTATACAAATTTGATAATCCTGTGGCATGGCATGAAGTTGTCCAGGAAATACAAGGGGTGCATAATGAGCTCACATGATAGATAAATGGGAGGAAGATGAAACTACAATTGATTTGGATGTTGAGGGTGGTAGAGAAAGTGGGATTATTATTTTAGTTGGTATAGAAGTAGTAAAGACAATAAATGAAATAGGAAAAATGGAAATAAGAGAAACCTCTAGAGGGGTAGGTGATGAGGTTGAAAAAGAAGAAACTATTGATTGATCAGTAAATTATTCCTGAGAAACTAAATTTAATTCAGTCACCAAATCTTCAAGTTTTTTGAATTGTTTTATAACATCTTCATAAGAACCTTAAATGTTAGGTTGATGTATTGACATATAAGGTTTCAAAACATTTTCACAAAAAATTGTCTCAAGGACAATACTTTCTGACTTGTTCCCGAAGAGATTGTTCTCAAAAGGTAAGTAAAATTCAATAACTTCGACAATTATTAAAATTTCAGGGAGAGAGTTAACTCTAGGAAAAGTATTATTTCATTCTTGGCTCTCAGTAAAACTCTTCTTCCTAATAAGTTTGTCAGCTCTATTCACAATTTTAGGTGGGTTAGGATCTGGATGGGATTTAGTGTAGATCTTTCTGGGAGGAAAATCTTTAATAAACTATTTATAGATAGATATATGTACAAAATTTGTGTGGAAAAATAGGCTTAATAACATTTATTTCATAGTTACACACTGGAAACAACTTTGAGCTTTAAAAAAAGTACTTACTAGGGAAACCATATAGTTTGTATCAGGTTTTGTCCCTAGTATGGTTGCTAGGATGTTTTCACTCCATAGTTTCCCTAGGCTATGGAGAGAAACCCAGAGGTAACCACAAGACCACTTGTAAAGCTAGGATTTAACCCTTCCAGCTTCAGAGAGGGATCTCTCTTTTTTACATAGATTATGTATTAAGATATTAGGCTAGTTATTGTATTCTAAGCTTGGTTTTTAAAAGATTTGGTTAAAAATTGCAGGGAAAGACCATTAGGCATGGAGTCATGAGTCTTTGGATGATCAAATACAACGATAACAGAGAAGATATAACAGGGAAGGACAGGAAAACATTATTTTTGGAGTCTGTAGGATGAATAAGATTTAAGTTCAATTAAGTATAGAGCATGCTGGGATGAATTGTATACTTAACATCAAAATGAAAACATTGATATCTTTTACAAGCCAAAGCAGAGTACAGTTAAGAAAATTCCACTTTATTTTCTTGAAACAATAGAGATAGAAAACATATGGAAAATTGAGAAAATAAAAATTTCACATGAGAAAGTAAATCACCAATTGTTTGGTACATGAATCATATAACAATACTCTATGTATTATTGAAAATTGATCACTTCATTGCAACTTACATCAAAAGGTGTCTCCTTTGTTCATACGAGTTCCAAACTTTTATAAGTCCTTTTACTAAGTATTCATAGAAACTTTTTACATCTCACATCATACTATGAAATAAAACATATTTACAAAATAATATTTGCTAAAGGAAGATATTTTAGATACAGAAGAAGAAGATTAGGAAATTCTACTAAAATTTGGTGCACTGTTGAGGCTGTGAAGGAATATGGTGCTGAGTGTGGATATTTTACTACAAATGTTGTTTCTTTTCTCTCACAATTTGAGGGCCTCAGTTGTACTTACTTGATCAACTCTAGCAAATGGTCCCACCTTTATTCATTTTGGATAGAAAAGGTTATCATGTTTCTAAACCTTTCATCCACTTCTGTGTAAATGTTAAAAGTTGTGCTTATTGACAAAAAGGTGATGAATCTCATGCTAAATATTTAAATCAAACTATAAGACATCTATAAATGCTTCTCCACTAATAACTCCTTTGGCCTTTACAAACTTTGAAGCATTAAAAACTATGTTACACAATTGTTCCTGGTAGTTTCCTAATGGAATAAATTTTCCATTAGAATTCCTCAGAGAAGGTAGACCCTTTTCCTGCAATAGTGTGAACCATTTGTTGAATCCTTTTACTTGCAACTTGAGAACATTACATTTGTTCTCTAGATGTATCCTCAAATTCCTTTTTGTTAAAACTCTTTTAACCTCCATTACTGTTGTTATCCTTTCTTGAATGTTTAGTTCCTCTAATTCATCCTTGGTTTTGGAGTTTAACAACTTAATAACATTTTGTACCTCTTCTGGTATGTGCTCCAAATCTACTTTAGTATTTTGTGTTTCTAAACTAACTCTTTTCATGAGTTATTCCTACTCAAAAGTGATTTGAATTGATGGCCACATATCTATTATATTAACATTTATATTCTTCCAAATGTTATTTTTGGCGTCTTCCAACAACTAAATGATAAAAGACTAGTCTTGATATATATAAATTTGTTGGATGAGCTTGAAGTTCTTCTGCACTTCTATTAAATAGGCATTATCAATTTTAATTTTATTCTCCTCCATTCAAATCAATGTTGATGATAACATCTCTTTCTCTACCTTAATTGATGATAATTCCTCCAAATATTTAACAAACCCTTATGTAGAATTTGAAGATGTGGAATTTGATGAATTCTATACTGCTATACCTAAGCCTGATGTAGATGTCCATGTTGCTTCCCACTATTCTTTTTCTCTTAATAATGTTTCCATGTCCTTCTCCATTTTCTATAATTGTGCATTTTCCACAACAACTATTGTAAATAATTCCCCCTTTTTGCATTTCTATGTTAGGAACTTCTTTAGCTTGAATATGTTACATGGATGGTAGCTTCAGTTGCATTCTTAATGCTTGAATATCTACCTCTTTTCTCTTTATAATATATTCTGCTGCCTTGATATTAACAGGGTCATGTCCTAGCTTTATTATCAAATGTTCTAGAGATTTGATTACATTGTCTTTAGAAAATGAGGACATCTTCTCAATCTTCAAATTAGAATGTATGTTCTTCAAGGATGACTATAATTTGGAAATAGTCATGGTTGAACTGGTGATTATTGAAAAGATGAGCTCCCTTGTTTCCTTGAGTAGATCGATTTGATCGATTTAATATATATTATTTGTACCAATGGAGAAAATGGAGGCTTTGTAGTATTCAACACTCTTGGGACCTAGCTCTAAAGGTTCAATCAAGGCCATTTGGAACTATCCTTTCTTTGAGATGAATGCAAAGAGAAAACTATGCTATGTGTTTGTTGTCTGCTTCCAAAATTTTGAGTAAGATGAAGCCTTTAAAGCTTCATTTTCAACATTATCTCCATGTACCTTAAAAATATACTCTGTTGAGTTGAAATTTGAGAACTAGAAGATACTAGAGACAAAATTATTGGTTCTACAGTAGGTGACTATATTGTTTCTTCTACTTGACGAAAAGCACTAATGGGAGTTCTTGTCAAACTATTGTGGATGGTTGCTATGTATCTCTTTCTTTTCAAGATACATCCTGGATAGTGATAACCAGAGTATCAACTTGAGGATATGATTTTTTAGTATTATTTGGGAACTTGTTTTTCCTTTTAAAAACAAGAAATTCAACACCTTGTGTTTCAGAGTCAGTAGGGGACATGTCTTCCCTCCCCATTTTTACCTCCCTCTCCTTAGGAATAGGTGTCTGCATGGATGACTTCCTACGGAGTCATTCTTCAGCTTCTTGTAAAGTGCCCTCTGTCCATTCCTCTTGGTTAGCATACTGTTTAATTTCAGGCTTTGGTGTATGTGAATAGGAAGTGCTCTTATGTTCCAATATAAGTTTTCAAATGATACCAAGAGTACCATAAGACCAAGAGAAACTAGGCTTAAATTTCACTTGACTTAAAATAGCTTCCACCTCCTTTGTTACAACTCTAGTGTTGACAATATAAGGACCTATATTAGCCTTTATCTTGAACCATTCTTTCCTTTTGTAGGATACAAATTGCGACTCATCCATATTCAACATTTTTCTAGTGTACTCTAACGTAAATATTTTGACTGGTACAAACACTGTTAACTTGTAAGGAGGTAATTTTGATCCATATATTCTAATTTCAGAGTAATTCTAGCATAAATACCAGTATCCAATTTTTTATTGTTCTGACAAGTGAAATATATTCTTTATCTCTGGTGAAATCCTTGTAATCACATCATTGCAAAGTAAGCATAATGAGGTATGTAGGAACTTATCAACAAAATCAGTGTAAGTATACTCCTTTGAGTTATTTCTAACCAGAGAAGTCCAGTGAATAACTAACAAAGGATTTCCCTCATTATCTGTCTTCTTTAAAGGAAATTTGAACCAGTTTGACTAATGAAATAACATAAGATAATCCAATACTTACTGATATTTGAAAACACCTTCAGATTTTAAACTTACAAATGTATCATGTACTGCATTGGACATAAATTGACTATAATTGAAAAGAATGGATGGATTTTTGCAAACTACAAAAGTTGACAAAACCATCAAAACTATTTTAGCTACCCATTGATCATTATAATACTTAAGTAGTTAGGTTGCCATAGATATTAATTGTTTGGACATTTATAAGAAGATTGAGACTGGGTATGGGGCATTGGTCCCAGGCAACTCAGCATTTTCGGGAAGAAAAATTCAAATATTGGTCAACTTTTTGTATAATTCTATCAACACATTGGCTAAGAAAATATAGTGGGAGGCTTGGTATTCAAGTTGCAGGGCCTGGCATATACTTTCAGGGGAAACAGAGAAGATGACTTTGTTATTTTGGGAAATAACAACGTATTGGCTTGGAAGGTATCAGATATCACACCAAGTGGAGAATTCAAGAAAAAAGTGAGTTTGGGGGAAAATAAACTAAGTGAGAAGGGATTCCTGAACATTCAGATAATCAATTTTTTCAAGGAGTTTTTGTTTGGCACATTTGTAAAGCTCATAAACATAAAATTCACATTGGGTCTCGATAATTTTATACTCGGTGTCAATCAAAGGAGATTTATCAAAATCACGGACAGAGGGAATCATGGGATATTTCTTTGACACTTTCCCCTTTCCTTTGTGTGTCAACATACTAGAAATGTAACAATAGGAAGGTCTAAAAAACTGTATCAGAACACACTTGATAGAAAAATCCTAAGAACAAGGTTACCCAAGTAAAATTTGATCAACTTCGTGAAGGAAAAATGGTTGTAGAATGTTGATAGTTGGTGGTAGCTCGATATTCAACCTACAGAATCAATGGTGTGGTGAAATGAGTAAAATTTAGGCTTCTGGGAATTTTAATAGAGGTTCGATCAGTTTGATAACATAAAAGTTGACGTTATGGAGCGGGGAAATTTATCGAAAAAATGGATAAATAATGTGAACTTTAAATGCAATAATGTCAATATTGGATTTGGTAGAAATTGTTTTATTGTTGAGCGGCTGGTTGATATGTAGGTGGTGACATGTTAGGATATGTGGTAGGGTTTTACTGGCAGATGAGAAGACATGTGGCAAGAGTGGAGTGGCAGATGTAACAGATAAATGGCAGGAGAAGGCAATATTTCACGGGCGGGTGTAGGTGGTAATCCGTTTTGAGAGGGGACCCCCCCAAATTCTCTAAGAGCCGCCACGTCACACTAACTCGTTTGGGAGGAAACCATTTTCAATGCCCCCCCCATTGTGTTAACCATCGGGAGTGCAGGTGGGGCCAAAATTACCCCTCCGAAGTAGATCTTAGTGGGAGTAATCTGGGTCGTTAGTTTGAACACGCCATTTAACCGCAAATGACAAATGAACGTTGTCATATTATTTGATAACATAATTCAATTATAACCAAGGTATAAGAGAGTATATGAAATTGAAATTTTTAACTTCAAAGCACCATTTTGATTAGCTTGCTATAGGGGATTATTTTTTATTTTCTAAATTTTTTATTCTTTTCTTTTCTTTTGTTTTCACACACACACACACATATTATCCTCTATTTATTTATTTTCATTTTTATTTCTCATATTTTTATATCATTATTTTTTTTTGAACTTTTGAAAATAATTTACAAAATGTAATAATTATTTACAACATCTCATGGGAGAAAATCAATAGATAATCATCAATTTATCCTATAAATTATAGGACCCTAACAGAGGGCATCTTACCAAATATTATTTGGCTTCATTGAACATATTGTGAAGAAATGCTTCCCAAGGCTTTATGGCAATAAAGACCAACATGGAAAAGTACAACTAGTCCCCATATAAACTAGTTTATGGAAAACATGTACCTTTCCCCATTTAATTTCAAGTTAAAAGTTTTAAATTGCAACAGAATTAAGATTAAACTTGTTTCAATCTCAACAAAAAATATCCCAATAATTAAATGAATTAGATGAGATGTGAGTAGATTCTCTACATAAAACCACTCCTATACAACAACATAGAGCTAAATGGCATGACAAAGTCATAAAGAAGAAGAAGTTTAAAGTTGGAGATTGGGTCCTATAGTTTGACTCAAGAATTAAATACTTGAAGAGCAAGTTCACTACTAATTGGTTGGGATCCTATGAATTTCAAGCTATGATTTATAATGTTGCTATAGAAACAAAAACAAATGATGGGTCAAACATCTTATTTATAGTCAATTCCCATAGGCTAAAGGTGTATCATGAACTAGTTTCTAGAGATGATTTTATTTCAAATTTTCAGCATGTATTGATGGACATTGTGGATAAAGGGGGTAATTACCCTCATCCACTTTTAACCTAAATTTACATTTTTGAAATAATGGGCTAACTATGTTCATTCTTGTACTCATTAATATATGAGAAGGACATCTTTATCCGATTTTGATATAATAATGGAAAAAGAAATCCCTTAGAGGTTCCTTCAAGTTGTTTAGAATCTCTAAAATTGAAAATATCAGTGAGAATTAACCATCTTAGGCTCGAAAAAATCCACAGGATAGTAGTTGCTTTTTCTTCAAGTTTTTCATACTCATCAAAATTTGAAAACATCGTGAGCACTAACAATCTTTAGCTCGATAAAAATCCACAGGATAGTGTCCTAAGGATGTAAATATTTTGGTTTGGTAATAAGTTACAACTACTCAGAAAATGTCTCCTTCTTTTAGAAAAATGTGGCTTCCATTTCCTGTAAATTTAGAATTAAAGAAATAATTTTTATCTATATTCCTGTAGTTGCATGCATTTGTAAATGTATATGTTTCAAATTCCTATAAATTAGATTTCAAAATCATGTTTCTTGTAAAATACCTTAATTATGGGAATTCTGAATTGAGATATTCTCAGTTATTTCTCAAAGTGAGGTTATTTTAATAACTGGTTACTCGTGAGAAAACTACATCAGAGAAAATTTACATTAGTATTAGTTGCAAACTGATAAATTATTTCTCGAAATGAAGTTCATATTCTGGCAAATAAGAAGTGTTTTCCTGTAAAATCAACTTCAATGTAGAGAAGACAGTTCCAATAAGTAGTCCTTTATTCCATCATGGGAGCAATAGTGGTGGTGTCAAGAAGACCATATTCAATAATTGTTAGCAAGGCAATGAAGAAGAAATTAACTAATTTACATTTATCTATTAAATTTGGAAGACTTTAGAAACAATTGATTATATTTTTTAGTAAATCCTATGCTACTTTTCATTATTTCCATGATTCACATTCCTCTATGTAATTATTACTACCATGACCACCTCTCCTTTGTAAAATCATTACTCGGTAATGTGTATTAGGAATTTTGAAATCATAAGTTATGTCAGCGTATTTCTCATGATGTTGAATTCACTATCACGAATGATTACAAAATGCTATGTTTTTAATTTTAGTTACTAGTATCACTATCATTTGAAATAAGACCATTTCCACTACTGCATTTTACAACATATAGCCATTTTGAAAATTCAGGAATCCTGTAAACCCAACACTGCTACTATATATCATACAATGTATACGCAAATTAATGTTTAATCTCTCTAACTCAAAAATAGAGATCAAGCATGGATACAATGGGGGTGGAATGCACCAAACCTTACGGAATTTATATCATGGAAATATTTGCAACACGTAGAACATATTTCCATAGAGCTAGATTACTTTCAATTTTAGAAAAATTTCAAGAGCATAATTTTGCAATTACAAAACAATTTGATAACACGTTCAATGGAGAAACTGCAAAAGTTAGTGACCTCATATTCATAGTTTCAGAGGAAACCCTAGCTAGGGTTACAAGATTAGTGCAAAGTGGTGAAATATGGTTTAAAGGGTAGATGATAAAGAAGGGAGGATGCATGTAGTTTCTAAAGAAATAAAACATGAGCATTGAATATAACAAATATGTTCAAAGGAAGTGGATAAAATACCCATGGGACAACGTTGTCTATTTTCTGCATAAATATGCTACTTGTGAAGGAAGGTACAACATCATTTTTTTCTATCATATAAACTTGTTGGAACATGTCAAAAATCATGCTAAAAGAATTTTTTTTCCATTTTTCTTATATGAGAGTCGACTAAAGATGTCATTCATGGTTCAAAAATGTCGAGGAAATAAGGAGACATTTCTTTATCATCATGGGCTAGTTAAATTACTTGTTTTAGATAAATTGTTAGATGAAATAAAACACGAGGTGAATTTTTATAGAGACACCACGTTGGAGTTGAAGTGACAGGGCCTCTTCAAAGACCCTAATGAAATAAATCTGGCTATGATGAGGGAAAAACGAAAGGAAACATACCAGTAGAACTGGAAAGCCTAACTTCACATTTGTAGGAAAATCTAGAACCAGATGGAAAACAACAAACTAAAGGAGATAGGGAGGGAGAATAGAGTATACAAGAAAAATCAAAAGAGAAAATTATATAGAAAAGATAAAAATAATAGGAATCCCCACATTCCATAAAAATTATTGGCTTCTCCTCCACTGGCATGAAAAGAAGAGTTAGTTCTAGGAGAGAAACAACAAACAATAGAAGACTTACTTGAGGATAGATGCAATTTTTGAAATAAGCCCATGGGGATGAGTAGATCCCTACTAAACTACAATGACTTCCCCAAAAGCCTAAAATTAAATCCAAAATTCAATATGAGTAATTCGTGGAGGAAGTGCAGGATGGAATAAACCATGAACTTAAAAAGGAACAAGAAATACATACCAGAGGACATTATACTAAGGAAGTATATACGTATAAAAATCAACCACTCCAATGGGGAGAAGACATATACCTAGAGCAGAGATAGCCACTCTAATAGGAACAAGGATAATATGAAGAACATTCATGAAAAGGAAATAAAAGAACAAATAAGCCCTAAAGAGAAAAAACTAATCATTTTGTTGAAAAAATTCAAGAAAAGAACAAAAATATTAAAATGTTGACATGTAATTTACATGAAAGAAATATGGTAAATGAAACAATAAAGTTAGAAAATGAAATGTTGAAGGACATATCTTATAAGAACATATAAAGACACAAGGATCTCAAGATAAATTACATAGATATGTATCGGGAAAATCTCCACAGTATTCAAATAAACCAAAGGCTAATATCGAGGATCAATCGTTTAAAGGAAAAAATGAAAGATATAACTCATAGAGTTGAGCCTTCAAATACTAGTCTCAATCTCCTTATTCAAGCAGCTGGAGGAATACAAGATAGTAGAGAGGTGAAATTTGACCAAAAATATAATCTTGGGGGAAATGTTGGGCTTAAATTTCATACCTATGGCTAACCCATTTTTGACATCACACTTGTTGGTATCCGAAATTACCCTATTTTCTACATGATTTCCATCAAAATCAACCTTTGTTTTATCTCAATAAAAGACCATTCCTTCCTACACTAGTACAAGATAGTTACCCATTCCTACACATGCTCATATCTTATATTAAGATTTATTCAGCATTTTATTAATCATTTTATATGGATTTCATGCCTATTTACATCTCTCTTGTAATTCATATTATTTTCCTAGAGTAATCATGGAAATTAGTATTAATTATGAATGAGTATGACTAGTGCAAGTAGATTCCTGCACTGCCACGAGGATTGTTTGAGATTTCCAAGAAGCCAAATCTTCCACGAGGATGGGTCTTGATCCTTGACTCTGAGTTTAGCTATTGATGAATTGAATCAGGCTAATACGTGGCATGCAATTAGGGAATATTTTGCAAAGTTAGGTTATGGAAAAGTGAGATTCATGTGTATTATAACTGCTGGCCAAGTTTGTAATTTCAGTTTCTAAGTCTACTCAACCGAAAGGCCTGAACAAGAAATGTTTGTAATTAGTGAAAACGGCTAGATCCAAAAGGATATATATGATATAGATATAGGTAGGAGAATGCTAGTAAGTAGAGAAGCATCAATTGTAATTTTTTTTATGTGATCTAGTTATCACCTCAGCGCTGGTGCTGGACTTCTCTGTCATGTACATTTTCCAAATTAAGTAATACAAGAGAATTGTCATGATTTTCATACACAATGTCTAGTTTATCTTTGATGTATCTTTTGAAGTGCTGAGATTTTTTATTCCTTAGAAGGGGAATGAGTTGGTTGGTTAGGGCCCAGTGAACGCAGATTATTTACCCCTCTTTTTTTCGTTATTCAAAAAGAAGGTGTGGATATTTTGTTTGCAACTATGTGATGTTATAGTTTTAATCTTTATCTTTCAAGTTCTGATTTAAAATATATTTTGTAGCTAACGTGTGAAATGGATCTGTGGTTTGAGAGTTAACTGTGTTTACTTTGTTTATGAGATATCTTCCTTGAATTTATCTTTTTCTCAGTATTTGTTTTAACTCATTTTGATCAGATTGTGCAAAGGACTTTTTCCAGCACCAGTGCATGTTGTTTCCTATACTTTGGTATAATCATTATTTTGCAGCAAATAATGAATCATTTATCTGTATATTGTTTCTAGTTATTACACAAGTGAATGAATCATTAATTTAGTAACTGTCTTCGATATTAAAAGTACATTTGTAAGAGGATTTGGAAGCAGTTTCATAAAAATCATCATAAACATATTATACTTGAAAATAACATAAGCATCTTTGAATGGATTAATAAAGTTAGATAACACATGCAATACACTTAGACTATTGTTTGATTCTTTTGAAATTCTTTTATTTCATGAAGTTTATTTCCTTTGCAACGTATAATGAATTGACACATTTCCTTTTTCACAGATAATTTACTTCAGAATTTCATTTACAAATGCAATTCTTTTCCAACACATCTTTTAGTCTTTTCGAAAGTAATTTGGAAACTAGGTGAAGGAAGATCTGCTTTGGTGTAAGAGCTGGTCTCTTGTCATAGGAACATAGTTCTTTAAGCCCTTAGGCTTAGAGCACCTTCACTAAGACATAAGTCTTCAGTAACGGAGGTCACATATACTTTTACACAGAGATATTGTACCTGCATTAGTGCAAGCATATTGTAAGAATGCAAGGATAGGTTGTTTATGTGGAAGGAAGATCAGAAGGAACACAAAATTCTGCAAGGGCTCACTTGTCAAACTATTAGCCATCTATATGAACATGAACATAGCATTTCATTTCAAAATTTAATATTGTTTCCATTGTGTGGAATTTCTTTACATGATTTACATGCAAATTGTATTTTACATTCGAGCACTAGAGTTGCTTTGGTGTTAATTACCTTTTTGATTATTTTCTGTTTGATTTTGCAAAGCATTTCCTTTAAGAAGTAGGATTAGAGATAGGAGAAGTTCATACCATTTCTGGCATTGCTTGCGCTTCGTCTCTAAGTTTACAAAAACCTCGGGTTGACAATTAAGTGTTGAGGAGTTTTCTCAAGCACAATTCCTACACCCAACAATACCCTTAATTTAAGACTTCATTCCATATCATTTTACCAATTCTTAAAGAAATGGCATTCAAATGATAAAATTAAAGGTAAAACGGTTTATAGAATTCTTCTTTTCTTTTAAATTTATAAATGTTTTTAAATATATTTATTCTTGTTACCGAAGAAGTTGAAAACTCAAACATTGTCATCACAGGCATTTAACCATGAAAATTATTGTAAAAAGTCCACATCAGCAAGAAATATTCTAAGAGTTGGTGGCGGATGCATATATATTCTATTGAAAATAATACTGAGAGGGGGTGTGAATCAGTATTATCTAGTCCTTTTACCAAATCTTCCTTATTTATACTTTGAATTATTTTTGCATATCAGTACCATAAAATAATGAGCATGAACAAGAAAAACAGACAGTCACATCAAAGAACACCAGATATAAGGTGGAAACCCAATGTGGGTGAAAACCACCTGCTGCAATATGTCTCTATCTTCTTTCAAATTAGAAACTCCTTTTAAAATGGTCTTGTACTGGTGCAGTCCTTTACCAGTACGCAGGCTGCAACCTGCAGAGAGCTACAACTCTCTCTCGTTTTCCAGTCTCTCCTGGAAGGGAGCTACAACCCCCTACTTCTTTTCTTACAAGGACCACTTTTCATAAATTTTCAAACTGGATCCATATACATCAAATGATCATCAAGTACATATAAATTATAGTCAGCTGCAGTAACCAGATCGAAATAACAGAACTGAACCCAGAACACCTTATCAATAGAAAAATTCAGTGAACAGAAGATCTTAAGTCAGATACGCAGTTCTCCTTTTACTGGCCTACGTCGCTACGCACTTCACCCTCTGCTTCTTTGTGTATATCCGCAGAGCTCCTTCTGCTGCACTGCATGACCACGCACTACTTCTTCTACTGCACTGTGTATAGTACGCACCCAAATGCACTATTGCGCCACGTACTCCCACAGTAGGTACGCACCCAAAGACACTGTCGCGCCACGTCTCTTCCTGTGCGTACGCACCTGAACCACTGCTGCTCCGTGCACCCACGCAGTTCACCTGATTCTTCTCTGCGTACCCACGCAGTCACCCTTCTTCTACTCTGCATACCCACACAACTCGCCTTCTTATGCTCTTCGTACCTATGCAGAGGCACCGTTAAGCACCTGCGTACATCAGATTAAGGCTGGTTTTACAGATCACCAGTGTGCTACAGTTAGACGGATGCTTAGATCTGATCAAGCGCTCGGGAGATCACCCTTCACAGATTCACTTTCCACTTCAATTTCATATAGATCAAGCTTTTTGAAACAATAACTCAATATTTCAGATCTTAAGATATTCAACCCAAAAGCATGCTCAAGCCAAATGATCTCCTTTGCTTTATATAGGAAATCTCTTCCTCAAATCATGGATCATGGGGCTCAATAATAATAATAAAATAAAACAATACCACGGGCCAAAACCATAATAACACAATACCCTCGGCTAAATACCAAGGGTTAAACATAAGGAACCCCACTTGTGCGTGCTTTACTGCCTTGAAATGTGTGCACTGGGGTATGCACCTCATGAATGGGTAATCTACGTGTCTGGACGCGGTACCTGCATGACATACCTGCGGGTACGCATCTTCTGAACTGTTCTCCTGCGTACTTCTTAATTCTCATCATATTGGCATGGGTGTTGCCATCAAGTACAACATTTGTAACATATAGCCATACCAGAAACATAATTTCAACAATCTCCCCCTTTGGACTTGATGGCAACTTCAAAAACTTCAGCGACATTCTCCCCCTTTGACATCAAGGGCAAAGGGTTATGCTCCCCCTAAGAACATGCTCCCCCTGAATATGTACCAGATCTGTAGAGAAGAACCATAATCCACCAGACACCATCAATGACCAAGAAAGAGATAGAGACATATTGCAGTTTGTACATAATTCCAACAATGCATTATATACTCCCCCTGAACCTGTGCCGCAACCCAACATATGCACGCATATACCCCAGATGAACCATGCGTACAACCAACAATCAGAAGAGTTTCAACAATAAGATGATGCATCAACAACCCCCAGCTTTTGCCTGTGGTATTCAAAAGTCTCCCTGGGAAATGGTTTGGTGAAAATATCAGCAACTTGTTCCTTAGAAGGAACATACTTCAACTTGACTTTCTGTTCAAGCACTTGTTCTCGGATAAAATGATACTTGATTGGTATGTGCTTGGTTTTTGAATGCATGACAGGATTCTTTGAGATGCTGATTGCACTTGTGTTATCGCATAAGATGGAGATAGGTGGTGTACAATTGATTTGAAAGTCCTGCAAGGTCTGCATCATCCAAAGGAGTTGAGTGCAGCAAGATGCAGCAGCAACATATTCCGCCTCCGCTGTAGACAAGGCAATTGAACTCTGTTTCTTGCTGAACCAAGAAACTAATCTGGAACCCATAAAGAATGCACCACCACTTGTGCTCTTCCTGTCATCCACGCTTCCGGCCCAATCTGCATCTGTATAAGCATGAAGTATGAGATCTGTATCTCTAGGATACCATAAACCATAATTTTGTGTCCCTTGAAGATATTTGAAAATTCTCTTTACTGCCTGAAGATGAGTCTCCTTTAGGTTTTCCTGAAATCTACCAACTATTCCTACTGCATGCATGATGTCCGGTTCGGTACCTGTCAAATAAAGTACACTTCCGATCATAGATCTGTAGGTTGGTTGATGTACTGCTGCAGATTCATCATTTGCACTGAGGCTACATCCTGTGACCATGGGTGTACATACTAGTTTTTCATCTTCCATGCCATATTTCTTCAAGATCTGTTTGAGATACTTGGTTTGAGATAAAAATATTCCTCCTTCTTTTTGTTGGATTTGCAAACCAAGGAAATATGTCAGTTCCCCCAGCAAGGACATTTCAAATTCTTTCTGCATGACCAAGGCAAAGCTTTGACTCATATCTTCTTCATTGCTGCCAAAAATAATGTCATCTACATACACAACAAGTATTAACAATTTGTCATTTTCAACTTTTTTATAAAGATTGCTATCTGCTGATCCTTTTGAAAAACCTTGTTGATGAAGATATTTATCCAAACGATAGTACCAAGCCCTTGGAGCTTGTTTGAGCCCATAGAGAGCCTTTTTCAATCTGCATACAAGATTTGGATCATTTTCAAGAATGAACCCATCTGGCTGTTCAATGTATACTTCTTCTTCCAAGTCTCCATTCAGAAAGGCTGATTTCACGTCCAT
>APFE030921456.1:116170-137990 GCA_000404065.3 Pinus taeda
TGATTATTATAATAGTATTAATTTTATTATATTTTTATAATTGTATTAATTTATTATATTTATATATTATGTATTCCTTAATTAATTACTCTTATTTACTGATTATCTTTGTAGGTTTCAATTTCTAAAACCATATAAGTATTATTAATGTGGGGATAAATTCATGTTTTATTATTATTTCATTTAGTCTTTTTATATTTGAATAAAGAACTATATTAATCTATTATTTAATTAATTTATTTTATTTTATCTAGTTTTTTTATATTTGAATAAAGAGCACTATATTAATCCACTATTTAATTAATTAATTAATTTTATTCTTTATTAATATTGCAACTAATAACTAGGGTTAAAATGGGAGCTATATGTTGTTGTTGTATGTTATTTAACATAGTTCATTTAAAAGTTTTTTAGGAGCCTTAGGTTTAGAGGAGAAGGACTGATTTCAGGAATACCACTAGCTCAATTCTATCTAGCAGCTCAATATGATTGGATATCAGAGAATCAACTAGATGGATTAAGACGCAGGGGGCCAAATATCTTAGAGACCTAAGAGTTAGGCTCGGAGAGGGAAAGAAGGGGGGACTAAGGGTATGGATGAGGAAGGGAGACTTATTCACTGGACGAGAGAAGAGGATTCCAATTTTCATTAATTTTTACTACTTTTTCTTTTCGCCAATACTCAAGTATATGGACTACACCTAAACCAGCACTTAACCAATTTATCAAAATATTATCATTGCAGTGAAAGAAATATTCTTCAATTAACCATATAGCCAATTATATATGCACAATGGAAATTATAAACACATCATACACATAAACATATGTCGGAGTGGAAACTCCCTTATAATTTTGAGTCTACCCAATATATCAATAAATTCGTAATTCAATTGTACAAAAATATTTTACAGTCATGTATCCGGAAAAACTTCGGATTCCACGCTTCTTCAAACTAACTGTGCTCAGTAATACCATTTCTGTGTTTTCGTGCACACCATACAAGATTTACTTGAACCACTATTAAGCTTGTGACTGTTTCTACACGTTTTGCATGTGCCTGTATTAATTTGCACACTGTATCATTCAACACCGAACCCATTCACTCTAACGCGATAGTTACCTTCTTGCAGGTCCATTGTAGCAGCCTTGAGTCACACCATTCACTTGTTACCATGGCTAACACAACCCAATAGTCCTCAACATCGTCGTCACACCTTGGTTGTTTCATGCCCAACTCATCCTCCGCCCATGGTATACACAATCAGGGCTTACCCGACTCGCCCAGCACGTGGCCTTATTGCAGCGGTGGTTCGCTCAACCCTTAATGCAACTCTCGACTTGCAACTTTGCCTTGCATTTGGTCCACACCCAGAAACCCCAAACCTTTCCTCTGGCTAACTTTGGTGTTTCCCCTTGTGCACCCCGCTTGTATCTTGGCCCTTTTTTCGCTCTACGTTTTCTCTTGTCTCTTATCTCATGTATCGAAGGGTCCACTTGGTTGTAAGTTTAAGTAGGCCTTTCCCATGTATAAGCATGATGCCACCATCATAAAATCGTGTTCGTCGTTCGACCATCATTTAACCTGTCGCTATACTCTACGAGTCAACCCGTGCCACCCGACTCCATGACTTACCTCGCGACTGCCCACACATGGGTTCGTCGCTTACCTTGGGTGCGCGCTTGCCTGAGCACCCATGTCATGCCCTAGAGAATTGGGCGCTCCGCACGACGGGCGGGCGACCCACATGGGCGACAGACAAGTCTTCACCCGGCAACATGAACGATGGATGGAGGACCGGGTATGAACGGGCGAAGTCCGAACAAGCGGAGGGCTGCACGAAGGTGCGCCCACCCGCCGGGAAAACAACAAAACCGGTGAGGCAAAGGCAGCACACGGGTAGCAGGGCGGGTATGCACACACGAGGATGAGTCGAACAGTGGCAAGTCCAAACGAGGGGTGAGGGCGGGACAAAGGTGCGCCCGCCCGCCCGAACGAACAACACACAAGACACAACGGGAGAGCGGCAGGTTTGAACGAAGGCAGGGCGGCACGAAGGTGCGCCCACCTGAACAACATACAAGACACGATGGAAGCACGGGTCTGAATGGAGGCAGGGCGGCACGAAGGTGCGCCCGCCCGAACGAACACACGACAGCAGCGGCGGTTTGAACGAAGGCAGGGCGGCACGAAGGTGCGCCCGCTCGAACGAAACAGCACACGCAACGCGACGGGTAAGCGGCGGGCCGGAATGAAGGGCCGGGCGGCATGAAGCTGCGCCCACCCGAACGAACACCATGCGAAGGCGCGGGTTGGCATACACACGGAACGACCGAAAGGGCAACATCAATAGCGAACGATGCAGGAGCAGTTGGCGATGGGTGAACGCACATGGTTGGATGAGCGCACGCAAATGAAGGGTAGGTTATACCCACTTTGGCATGGGCGGCCTTGTGCAACAAGAGCCGACCCGCCGAAAGTGGAGGACATGACTCTTCGACAAATTAAACAAGTCGGCTTCATGAGGTTGGGGCGATTGTTTACAAAATCCGGGGTCGGCTTGGTAGACCGACACCCCTCCCCAAATCGACGGTGGAGCCTATAAAGGCAGCGCACTTGGTCATTTGGCAAACAACAATTCGGTCAAGCATTCGATCATCAAGCCTCGACTATGCAGTTGAACGCAAACGCTGAAGTGCGAATGACGTGAAGGGAGCTCAGAGAATTGAGGCAAAGTTGGGGTCGAGTAACGTAGTGTGAACTACGGTCGTTAACAGTCTTGACTATCGAATAATTAGCGGTCTCGGTACCTGAGGCGCAGCTGATGCGCACGGTCTTGAACGAGCTGGTGATGGTATAGAGGCTGCAGGCCTGTTGTGAGTATAATAACCGCAGACCTGTTATAACTCGGTTTGGCCGTAGCCTGTTGTAGACCGAGCTGGTCGTGGGGGTTGGTATTTGGCCGCAGGCCTGTTATGAAGTTATATTGGTCGTGGATCGGTTATAATCCGAGTTGACTATGGTCTGTAGGAGTTCGGATTGATTACGACCTGTTATGAAATGTGTTGCTGCAGGCACACATATTGTAAGAAGAATTTGACAAGTTAATAATAAAGTCGAGGGCGCACTTGGTTTGGAGTTGCCCCTCTCGTATACAATCTATGTTTATGTGCTGAATTACATGTTTATGTTATGGGTTGCTGCTAATTGAATTATAAGTAAATGTGATATATAATTGGAGAAATTATATTGCTGTTCATTTATAAGTTATAATTCGGTTATTTGTATGAAGTTTTAAAAGTCTACACTAATTCGGTAGGAGGAATTTAGTGTTGAAGTCAGAAGGCGTAGTCCACATATGCTCAAACCAAGCGTAAGGTGGTGTCGCACCCGCCCAATAAACAAAAAAAATATATTGGGGGCGTGACAGATGGTATTAGAGCAAAGGTTGCTCGTGCAGGCTTGAACAAAGTGCCGTGGGGCTGGTGCTGGGGTTGAAGCGTGGAGCTCGGTTGGAGAGTTGATTAAGCAGAGTTTGCAGGTAGTGAATGGTCGGGACCAGGTCACAAAAGAGTAAGGAAATGGCTGCCAATTCTCAAGCAGGGTCTAACCATGCAGTAAAAGACATGGTGAGGGAGGCGACTCCTGAATTTGTTGACAAGGTGTTTGAGAGGATGGACAGCTTGGAAAACTCTTGGAACCAAGAGGTGGAATCGTTGAACAAGGAACAGGAGGCCATCTCAGGGGTGAAAGAGGAACTTAAGGAGCTCCGAGTGCAGCACGACGAGCTCAAGACAAAGTACGAGTACACTGATTCCTGGTGTGCCCAGCTTGAAGAAAGAATAAAGGAAGTCAAGGAGTCAAGAGAGCAAGGGTTAGCAGAGATTGGGAACTTGAAGGGGACACTCAATAAAGCAAACAAGGCTCTTGAAGAAGCCTAGGATGAGATCGTGGTATTGAAAAGGGCCGTAAGGCACAACTCAGGTGGAGGAGTGCCTCACGCAAAGGTCAAGGAACCTGAATCTTACGACAGTACGAGGAGCGCAAAAGTTCTTGGTAATTTCTTATGGGACATGGAGTAGTATCTAGAAAGGCTGAACCTATCTAAAGGAGAAGCGCAGGTCAAGGTAGCTGCACAGTTCCTGACTAATGATGCCAAGATGTGGTGGAGAAGGAGGGCCGATCAGATCAGTAACGGTAGTGCTGATGATATTACCTCCTGGGAAGATATGAAGAAGGCCTTGCAATCACACTTTAGTCCTCAGGATGAAACGTGGGAGGCAAGGACCAAGATCAAATTCATCAAACAGACGGGGAGCTTACAGACCTACCAGCAAGAGTACTCAAGCGTAGTATTGGAACTTCCTGATATGGCCGAAAAAGACAAGGTTTTTAATTTTATTATTGGGTTGAAACCATGGGCTTGTAATGAAGTGAAGAGGCAAAAAATCAAGACACTTGAGGAAGCCTTCGCTGTGGTCGATAGACTCGTCGATCATTATGACGAGACTTCTAATGAGAAAAAGAAGGCTGAGAAGATGAAAGAGAAAAAGAAGGAAGACACTTCAAAAGAGGATAACTCACCAAAGGGGAAGAGGACTTTGAAGTGATGGTTGTGTGCAGGACCACACATGGCTAAGAACTGTCCTTCTAAGCCAAAGGTGGCCGCTGCTGTTTAGGAGGAAGAGGAGGATAATGCTTCCGTAGGGATGATGCATATCCTCGGAGCCTCTGCCACAACAGAGACAACCTCTAGGAGGACCCCTGAGAGGAACAGGCTATAATATGTAAACATGAAGATTGGTGGGACCGAGGTGCTCACAATGGTTGACAGTGGAGCCTCACACAATTTCATGAGCGAGGACACCGTGAGGAGGTTGGGTCTAAAGTTTGTGCCAGTGGAAGCACACATGAAGACCGTGAACTCCCCTCCGAAAACGATTCTTGGCATAGCGGAAAAGGTGGATACGGTACTGGGTGAATGGTCCGGGAAGGTAGACTTCACCGTAGTACGAATTGATGACTACGAGGCAGTGCTAGGAATGGAATTCATGAAGCAGTATGAAGCGATGGTAGTACCTCATCTAAGGAAACTCTTTATCTATGATGGGAGGTCGGACGTGCCCATAGGAGTGCCTACCATGGGTGTGACTAAAACAGATCATAGGTTAGGAGGGATGCAGGTTGAAGACAAGGAAAAGATGAACAAGTGGTTGTCTAGCATGGAGGCAAGGCTTGCTAAATAGGATTTGGTCATCAAATCACTCTAAGATAGTATCTTGGATTTGACAAGAAGGCTAGAGTTGGTGGAAGACGATGGCCGAACACTCAGAGGGAGGACCGGGAAGCGTACCTACGACGGATGGAGGTGGAGGATCCAGACGAATGGATCGAATTGATTAGTGAAGGAGAGTCGCTTGGCTCATCCTCTTGGAAATATCCTTAGTTGACATAGGAGGCAGGGCTCATTGTTGGCTGCTCAAGGCAGTGAGCCCGCAAGATGATTGGGCAGGCATGATCCCATGTGCAGCAGAAAATTGGGGGTTCCCATGAACCTGGACAGGGGGTCAGAAAAACTAAGTGTGGGCAAGTAAATGTGTAGCACTTGATCAAATTTCACATACGGTTCGGTGGCTGAATGGAGATCATTGCAGATGAGTCTACATGATTGGCTACTGGCAAGATTCAGTGGAGGATCGCCGGATGAAATTTTGTCGGGAAGACAACGGAATAGGGTGGGGGAGGATGTCATGCCCTAGAGAATTGGGCGCTCCGCATGACGGGCGGACGACCCACATGGGCGGCAGACAAGTCTTCACCCGGCAGCATGAACGATGGATGGAGGACCGGGTATGAATGGGCGAAGTTTGAATAGGCGGAGGGTTGCACGAAGGTGCGCCCACCCGCCGGGCAAACAACACAACCGGTGAGGCAAAGACAGCACACGGGCAGTAGGGCGGGTATGCACACATGAGGACGAGTCGAACAGCGGCAAGTCCGAACGAGGGGCGAGGGCGGCACGAAGGTGCGCCCGCCCGCCCGAACGAACAACACACAAGACACGATGGGAGAGCGGCGGGTCTGAACGAAGGCAGGGCGGCACGAAGGTGCGCCTGCCCGAACAACACACGAGACACGACGGAAGCGCGGGTCTGAATGGAGGTAGGGCGGCACGAAGGTGCGCCCGCCCGAACGAACACACGACAGCAGTGGCAGTCTGAACGAAGGCAGGGTGGCACGAAGGTGCACCCACCCGAACGAAACAACACACGGAACGCGACGGGTAAGCAGTGGGCCGGAACGAAGGGCCGGGCGGCACGAAGGTGCGCCCGCCCGAACGAACACCATGCGAAGGCACGGGTTGGCATACACGTGGAACGACCGGAAGGGCGACATCAACAACGAACGATGCAGGAGCGGTTGGCGATGGCTGAACGCACACGGTTGGACGAGCGCACACAAATGAAGGGCAGGTTATACCCACTTTGGCGTGGGCGGCCTTGTGCAACAAGAGCCGACCCGCCAAAAGTGGAGGACACGACTCTTCGACAAATTAAATAGGTCGGCTTCATGAGGTTGGGGTGATTGTTTACAAAATCGGGGGTCGGCTTGGTAGACCGACACCCCTCCCCAAATCGACGGTGGAGCCTATAAAGGCAGTGCACTTGGTCATTT
This sequence comes from Pinus taeda, assembly GCA_000404065.3. NCBI lineage: Eukaryota > Viridiplantae > Streptophyta > Pinopsida > Pinales > Pinaceae > Pinus > Pinus taeda. The sequence continues at coordinate 122,847 of APFE030921456.1, forward strand.
GGCAAACAACAATTCGTGTCAAGCATTCGATCATCAAGCCTCGAATGTGCAGTTGAACGCAAACGCTGAAGTGCGAATGATGTGAAGGGAGCTTGCAGAATTGAGGTGGAGTTGGGGTCAGGTAACGTAGTGCGAACTACGGTCGTTAATAGTCTTGACTATCAAATAATTATCGGTCTCGGTAGCGGAGGCGCAGCTGATGCGCACGGTCTTGAACGAGCTGGTGATGGTATAGAGGCTGCGGGCCTGTTGTGAGTATAATAACCGCAGACCTATTATAACTTGGTTTGGCCGTAGCCTGTTGTAGACCGAGTTAGTCGTGGGGGTTGGTATTTGGCCGCAGGCCTGTTACAAAGTTAAATTGGTCGTGGATCGGTTATAATCCGAGTTGACTATGGTCTGTTGGAGTTCGGATTGATTACGACCTGTTATGAAATGTGTTGCCGTAGGCACACATATTGTAAGAAGAATTTGACAAGTTAATAATAAAGTCGAGGGCGCACTTGGTTGGGAGTTGCCCCTCCCGTATACAATCTATGTTTATGTGCTGAATTACATGTTTATGTTACGGGTTGCTGCTAATTGAATTATAAGTAAATGTGATATATAATTGGAGAAATTATATTGCTGTTCATTTATAAGTTATAATTCGGTTATTTGTATGAAGTTTTAAAAGTCTACACTAATTCAGTACGAGGAATTTAGTGTTGAAGTCGGAAGGCATAGTCCACATACGCTCAAACCAAGCGTAAGGTGGTGCCACACCCGCCCAATAAACAAAAAAAATATATTGGGGGCGTGACAACCCATCTCGAGTCACCCGACACACCCTCGCCCTAATGGTTGCCTGCTTGGTCACCATGCATGTCATCTACAACTTGCCCACCAGTCACTCATCGCAACAGGCGGGCCCCACCAAACATAGTGCATCGGCTATGTGTGTGCCCGTTATTGCACATAGCCGATCATCCCTTCTTTGAGTCGTCTTTAATAGAACACTCCAAGCCAAGTCGTCTTTCACCAAACACGGGTGCCCATTGCAGATCTCAGACATGCTCGTACGACTTTAACAGTGATCATCGATTTTTTGACTCTCTCGAGCACTCGTCAACTCGAGGCCTTAACAAAAGATTACCTACCCTCCTCAATGCACACCAAATTTCGTCAAATCATTTATCACACGATGGTGAACTCCAAATGTCCACGACACCATTGGGGAATATTTTATCATATTCGAAAAAAAAACTCTATATTTACCACTAACATACGGCATCTAAAAATTAAATAAATTTTAAATATATATTATTTTATTTTAATAAAAATAATTATTTAAAAATAATAAAACTAAATAAAGATAATAAACCTTAAAAAGGAAAGATGTCATGATAAACATGTAGCCATGTAGTGGTTTTTTCATTGAATATGTATTCATTAGAAATTTCTCAAATAATAAATATTCGATTTATATGCCCTTATTAGAAATTACTTAGAATGTAATTGCTAAGTAATTGAAATTATTTTTAGTAAGAATTTTTTAATATTATTTTGAAGCAAGAAATATTTATTAGAAATCAGTTGAATCCAATTGAAATTATTTTTAGTAAGAATTTTTAAATATTGTTTTTTATATTTAATTTTAATTTTAAGCTCTTAATTATGTAGTTGAATGAAATAAAGATAATTATATAATATGCGGGGAAGATATCCTATAATTTTATAGCGTTTTTAGTAACCAACATATTTATTATTTATTAGAAACTAGCAAGCACGTAATTGAAAATATTTTTGTAAGAATTTCTGAATATTATTTTTTTAATATTTAAATTTAATTTTACTTATTTATAATTATTTTTATAATAATTTTTAAATTATTTTTAATATATATATATATATATATATAAAAAGTGGTCATTTTGCATAAGTATTGAGGATAGGTTTTTAATACAATGGCTTATTAAATTATTTTTTAATAATAATATATATATAAAGTGTCATTTGCATATAGTACTAAGAGAAAAATGGTTAGGAACTCGATTCCAGGTCTAGGGTTTAATGCCTCAGTCCTACGAAATCAGAGACAGCTCTGGCAGCACAGAACAACAGATTAGCTGACCTTCTCAGCAGAGGGCGTGGACTGACCTGACAAATGATAAGCGGGGGGTCCACAAGGACCCCATCCTTCAAACAAATCGTCATGCACAAGCAGAAAGTAATGGAAGGACTAAAAATCTCGGGATATGGTGAACGCAAAGACTCCAGCGGCACCAGCACAGATAAGGAACAGAAAATGCCAGCAGAAACCAGAGGCGGCTCCAAGCAAAAAGATAAAGAAATCAAATAAAAGGAAGATAGAAATCACAGTGCAGAGACAGACCGACGGGTCGCAAGATTAATAAATCCCCCAACAGCAGAAGAAGAAGAGCAAGATGAAGAAATAAAACAGAGAGAAGAGAGGGACAAAGAGCCATCCTCCACTCCTAGCACCAACAAATCAACAGAAGGAGCTTGCAAACCAAAGAAAAAAGAAGCCCTCAGAGTTGTCTGTACAGATCCGGAGATTCAAGCACATCGTGAGCATATGTCAGAACATGCAGTCATATGCAAGTTCATGGGACTGTGGCCAATGGAGCGTGCCCTCTGTCAATGGATCAAACAACACTGGAGAGCCAAAGGTGATATCAATCTACACCTAGGAGAAAAATGTTTTTTTACTGTTGTCTTTACAAACCTAGAGGATAATGATAGAGTTTTTGATGGGGGTCCCTATTTTTTTGCTTCTGCGGGTCTCTACATGAGACCCTGGAAATCAAATTTTGTCCCAGAAAAGGAAACCTTCACTCAAGTTCCAGTATGGATCCATCTTTTCTCCCTCCCCATAGATTATTGGGGCTTAGCAACCCTAAAACAAATTGGAGACAAGTTGGGAACCTTTATTAAAGCCTCTGAAGCCACTATTCAGCGAAGACACACCTCATGTGCCAGAATATCTGTGGAGTTGGACGTTTCAGGAGCCCTGCATGAAGGCATATGGCTAGAGTTTAGAGATGAAGACTACTTCCAAGCCATTGACTACGAAAAAATCTCATTCCAGTGCAGAAAGTGTTATGAACATGGCCACCTAGTAAGAGACTGTCCTCTAAACAGAACTAAAGAAGCTTTCAAACCCATGCCAGAAGCACAGAGCACAGAACTCTTTACTAGACCAAAAGCAAGACAAAGAGCCAATAGAAGAAGATCCAACAGAACAGGGGCAGCCCCAAGCAATAGATTAACACTTTCAGTGTACTAGAAACAGACACAGACACTAAAGAGACAAATGTGGAAGAGCAGAGAACCGAGGAGCAAAAGCACCAGCCAGACCACAACAGAAAAGAAAAGGAGGAAGATCCACTCAGTTCCAAGGCCCACAGGCACGAGCATGAAGGAACCCAAGATGAAGACACGGAAATGCTAACCAGTGATGGGGAAGTGACGAGATGGAGCTCAACGAAGCCTTAGAGAAGGTAGTTGTAAATCTTCCAGTCATAGAAGAAAACCGGAAAGCTCAAGGAATAGAAAATGTCCCAGAAGAAGAGTTAAGAAAGATTAGCGATCTATTCATAGCAAGACAGAAGGCAGAACTAGACAGGCAAAATAGAAGATTGGGCATTGCAACAGGGACAGGAAGTCACTCTAAAAATATCTCCCTCAATCCATCTGGCCTCAAGAAAGAAAAGAAAAGGGGAAGAAGAACAAATGGTGAGGTGCTACATGATCTATGGATTTTAATGCTGAACTCAGGTAAAATGAAGGCACTCAATGCCTTCCCATCTTACCATTAAAAAGCCTTGTTATCAATGAAAATAATCTCCTGGAATGCAAGAGGGCTCAACAGCCTAGCAAAGCAAAGACTTCTTCACAGGAAGTTCCAAAAAGAAAAGCCGGACATCATGTTCATTCAAGAAACCAAATGTGCCACTTCTCATATGGCAAACATCAGCAAAAAGTTGGGCAAACCTATCGACTTCATAGAAGTAGTCAGTCACAGATGGGAGGGAGGCATCACTACTCTCTGGGATACCAGAGTAGTAAGTGTCATTTCAATGGAGGCCACCAGATCCTACATTGCCACGGAGATTCAAGTTATAGGTAACTCTGAAACCTATCTACGTATAAATGTCTATGGCCCTCAACGATTAGAAGAGAAATTTCAATTCCTCAATTCACTTATGAATCTTCAGCTAAGACATATCACTTCGAAGATCACTATGGGAGGAGATTTCAATATGATAACCTCTCTCTTGGAGAAAAAAGGAGGAATATGAAGGCTAAACAGGGATGCAGAGCTCTTTCCAGAATTTATTGAAAATGCAAAACTAGTAGACGTCCGACAAAAAACTAGTTCCTTCACCTGGAACAATAGACGAGAAGGAGAGAAACTCGTAGCTTCTCGATTGGATATATTTCTCATTTCAGAAAGCATCATTCTAGACGGCATCACCGTGGACTCTGACATTCTCCCTAGTGGAGGATCAGATCACTGACCTATCTCACTAGATGCTGCCTTCCTCGGCACTCCTAGAAACAAGCCATTCCGTTTCGAAAATTTTTGGTTGCAGCACCCAAACTTTGTCAAAATGCTGGAGAAGTGGTGGTGTGAACCACTGAACATCCAAGGAACCAGAATGTTCAAGCTCCAAAGCAAACTAAAACACATCATAAACAAAATCAAGCAATGGAATGCAATGGAATTCAGAAACATCTTCCAGGAAAAAGCCATAATAGAGAATAAGCTCAAGCAAATTCACAAAAGCTGGACCTCGGGCAATATTAGTGAAATATCCAAAGAGGAGGAAAAAGACCTGATGGTTTAATGGAAACTCAGATGTCAACAGGAAGAAACACTCTGGAGACAGAAATCCAGAGTTCAGTGGCTTAAAGAAGGAGAGCAAAATACAAAGTTCTTTCACAGGTCCACTCTAGACTACAGAAGTGCAAATGAAATCCTCAAACTCAAAAATGAAGTAGGAGAAACTCTGCAAAATCATAAGGATATTTCCTCTCTACTCACCAGGCATTTCAAGCACATTGCACAGGAGACGCAAGATGAAAGAACAGAGGTAATAGCTTCTCTAGCCCAGGCCATTCCTAGCATCATAACTAATGAGAAAAATCTCGCTCTTATCAGAGAAGTCTCAATGGAGGAACTAGAGGAGGCCGTTAAACGCATGCCAAACGACAAGGCTCCAGGACCAGATGGCTTCACCATTAACTTCTACAAAGCATGCTGGCCCACTGTCAAAATATAGATTTGGGAAGTGGTTGAGGATTCAAGACGCTCTGGCACCATACTTAAATCGCTCAACTCCACCTTCCTGGCTCTCGTCCCAAAGGAAGAGGATGCCAATACTCCTGAGAAGTTTAGACCTATAGCTCTCTGCAATGTGATTTACAAGATCATCTCCAAGGTTATAACAAAAAGACTCAAGCCTATTCTTCCCAATCTCATCTCGGAATAACAATCCGGATATGTGGAGGGTAGACAAATACTGGACAACATCCCATTAGCTCAAGAGATGGTGCACATTCTCCAGACCAGGAAGAAAGCAGGTATGTTAATGCAATTGGATCTCTCCAAAGCATTTGATAAAGTCAATTGGCAATATCTGGAAGCTGTTCTCACAACCTTTGGCTTTGAACATCAATGGATCAATTGGATTCTTGCTCTAATTAAATCCTCCACTTTCTCCATCTTGGTCAACGGATCACCCTCGGAACCCTTCTCCCCCACCCGGGGCATCAGGCAGGGAGACCCTCTCTCCCCTTTCCTGTTCGTGATCCTCATGGAAGGTCTAAGTCGACTCATCAGTAAAGCAAAAGCAGAAGGCAATCTTCAAGGACTTCATCCCCTGCAATCTATCCCTGCAACTATGCACTAGAAGTTCGTGGACGACACAATGCTGCACGGCACCCCCACGGTGAAAGAAGCCATGGCTTACAAAAATATCCTAAGCCTATTCAGCAAAGCGTCAGGTATGGAAATTACCACGCTAAATCTACAATTTTTTTCTTTAATACCCATCTTTCTATCCAGAAACATCTTTCAAATATTCTTGGATTTAGAAGGTGCAATCTACCCTCCAAGTACCTGGGTGCCCCACTAACATCCAAACCCTGGAAAAAGCAACACTGGGAAAAAATTCTGGCAAAATTGGAGAACAAATGTAGACACTGGACACATAGAGCCCTCAACTTTGCGGCCAGATTAGTCCTTACTAAGGCAATCCTTCAAGCTATCCCTCAATACATGCTTTCCATCATGCCTGCCCCTCAGGGCGTCCTTCACAAGATAAGAACCATCCAGAGATCGTTTTTATGGAGAGACGATTCGGACAAAAACAAATGGGCTCTGGTGGCCTGGAATAAACTATGTAAATCAAAAGTAGCAGGAGGCCTTAATTTAATAGACCCCCACACCACCAACATGACCTGTGGAGCCAAGCTGTGGTGGTGCTAGCTAAAAGAGCCCACTCTTCCTTGGGCACGACACTCGAAGGAGAAATACACCCCAGATTGTAGTGAACAGGACCTAATTAGGTTACGGGATGTGCCGGAAGGGTCTCCCATTTGGAATCTAGCTAGGCGTAACTGCAGCATAATTCAAGACCACAGCTTCTGGGAAATCCGCAATGGGGAAACAACGTTCTTCTGGGAGGACACTTGGCAGCAATTACCCCGCCTTGCAACTCCAGACTTGGAGAATTACGAAAGGGAATGTCAGAACAGGGGCAATTACAAGGTTCATCAGTACTGGAGTCATGACAACAATGGACAAGATTGGAGAGACTGGTCACCCCCTAACACGAGCAACGCAACAGTAGAAAATGACAACATACGGAACTTGCTAGGCACTCTAAATAAACGAAAAATAAGAACTTCCATAGACAAGGACAAGCTAAGATGGGGAATTAAGGGCAGCGACAATTTCACCCTTAAAGAAGCAAGGGAGTAGTTGGAGCACAATGAACACGGGGAGGCCATGCCCTGGAGCATTAAGGTTTGGGACGCCCTTTTTTGGCCTAAAATAAAGACCTTCCTTTGGCTCCTTATGCAAGGAAAAACCCTAACCTGGGAAAACTTACGAAAAAAAGGATTTTCGGGTCCCTCTATATGTCCTCTTTGCAGAGCAGCAGAAGAATCCATCAATCATCTATTCAATTCATGCAAATGGGCAGAGTACTTATGGAATTGGATAGAAACAACCATGCAGCAAAATAACAAAAAGAAAAACTCCATCCAAAATACAATTTTGCAGTGGCATCGCGACTACTCAAACAATCCTAGAATAAATAGCATTTGGAAAGTCATACCAGGGTTCTTAACCTGGACCATTTGGAAGGAAAGGAACAGGCACATTTTCAAAAATGAGCAGAGAAATCTCGAGTTTTCGCAGCTTACCTTAACCGAAAATGTTCGCCAACTAATCCTAGCAAAATGTAGTGCAGCTCCCGAGAGCAATCTCTCACCCAGAGACTAGCACATCTTGAAAAGCTTCAAGTTGGATAATGGACACAACATTTCAACTGCAAGCAGCCAGCAAGAACCACGATCGGGACCGCTTGGATGGCACAGGCCCCCTGAAGTCTTCCTAAAGATAAATTTCGATGGTGCCTCCCGGGGTAACCCCGGTCTAGCAGGCATAGGAGGAGTCATAAGAAACCACAAATGGGAAATTCTTTACATTTACAGTCAGGCATTGGGAGAAGGCACCAACAACGAGATGGAATTCGCAGCTCTGGAAAAAGGCTTAAGAATTCTAAACTGGAACCGAATCATAAATGCAGTTATCGAAGGTGACTCAGAAGTTGCCATCACTGCGGCCAGGAAAATCTACAATGGCATGCCGGCAAGCAGGGTGACGAAACATTGGCGTTTAGCACAGGTAACTGATAACATTGCCAAAATGCTCAAAGAAATGAAAGGTCTCACCTTTCAAGCGATCCGGCGTAAGGGCAATACGGTCGCAGACCACCTCGCAAACTTCGGGATTGAGCACCCCAATGCTAAGTGGGACAGCTGGTGGAAAGATATCGACTACCCCGACCTACAGGAAAAATGCATGCAGCTCACCCGGATGGACATGTCACCGGCAGAAACGGGTAATAGTACGATAGAGGATTTAATGTTTCCGGTGATTAGTTATGCTGACTAAGCGACCTACATTAAACCCGACAAGAGCTGAAGGACAAATGACACAAGGCATATCCGTCAGACGCAGAAGATCAAGAGATACCTACCACCCCATGATCAGTTTTGAAATCAGGCGCCGTAAGAAGGGAAGGACTCAGCATACCTGGCTGGCTCAGGACAAAGGAGGTCACGGTGATAGTAATGGCCGGAAATCATTTCAAGATCCAACCATTCTCCCTTCGCGCAGCAATTATACCGATCAGACAGGCAAGTGGCACATGCATCAGCTGCCACTATCCGATCACCTCCCAGCCATCCGTTATTTAACAATCATCCTGGCCTCAAAGGAAAGCACAGTTTTAACGCGTAGCAAGTCTAAGCCCGCTCCCTTTGCCAACTTAGTGTAGGTTATCTTCGTGGCTACAGGCTACACTATGAAGGGGGAAAGCTGCCGCGACCAATCGACTATTAAAGATCTCCAGCAAGCTAAAACCATGTACGAGACTAGAACTTCCCAGCAGAACAAGCGCAAACTTAGTGATCTGGAGAACAACGTGAAGGAAGAGGAAACCCAGATCTTTGACCAGCAATTGGGAAAGGAAGTGAATTGGTTGCTAGACCCGGGAACTACCTTCACACGGGCCACTCAGTTCGTCCGGACCCACGCTGAAGCGTGGCATATGAAGACCCTCCTTGCTAAAGTACTGGACGCCCAGGAGGAATAGGCCGAGCAACAACGAAACCTCAAGAGACAGATGGATGCGATGGAGCACGACCACATGGCAGTGGTGGAGAGCATAGAATTTAAGCTCTCCTCGCTGGACCAACAAGCACACACTATCAGCAAGAAGCTCACCGTGTTAATCAAGCTCCTACGCAACGTTGTTGGCACAGACAGCACTACTGCTGAGACTCAGCAAGGGGAAACCTCTGCCATTCAACCGGGCAACCCTCCCAAGCCAGGGCCTGCCAACCGCTGATGGTGGAGTTCTCAGTCCTTTTTTTGCTGTTCGTCCTCTTCGCCTCTTCTTTTGATACTCCTGCAATGTCTTCTATTCTAGGGACCAGTTTGGTTAGGTATGCTTTACTTCTCTGCCACCCTGCGAGGTGTGCCATGTTTTACGTTCTAAGTAGCCTATGTATCTCTTTCCAAGTAGCCAGGCTGGTTGTTTAGCGGCCATAAATCTGCTACAGCAGAAGTTTTGTACACTATTTTCACTCTGTTAATAAAAAAACTTATTTACACAAAAGAAAAATGTCATTTGCATAACGCATTGAGGATAGGTCTTATTAGCAAGGCGTCTTATTAACAAGGCCACTCACAATCAAATATGACCGAGTGGTTGTGCTCTGCCCTCTGATATATATATATATATATAAAGGGAGATACTTTAAATTCTATATGTTTTTACTAGCCAAAAATATTTATCAGAAATTGAAAATTGAATTTAAGAAGATAATATTTCTTCCCACTACTTTATCTAAATTAATAATAATTATTAACACAACTATATAAATTAAATAGATAATAAGCTCCTACACCAATCAAACTATTTATATGACATTTAAAACTCTAATAGGTTGGAAATTAAAAAAACCATTAAAATTTTCATTTCATCCCTAAAGAACGAAAAATATTCTCCAACTATTAAATTTAAAACCACCATAATTTGTTTATTAATAAAAAAATTGTGACCTCTATTACATGTGTTTTTAAATAAAAATTCTGAGACCTGTATTACAAAATAGAACATACATATGTACTTAATAAAAATCAATATTGTGTAAAAGTATCATTAAATTATTTTTAAAATTAATATGAAATAGGGGAAAAATAGTAAACTGGGTACTTCAAATGAACATTAGCCTGCTTCGAATGTAATACCAAATATCTGCCATTTCATTTTAGACGATCCAAACGGTTGCACTTTTCCTTTCAAAACTTCACTGTTCAATATATTAAGGTCGAGCTTGAGATGTATCCTCTCTTACATATGCTGTGCCCGTGCTCTAACAACCAGCTTAAGCCAGCACAGATTGCTCTCCTGTAACTTATGGGTTGTTGACATTGCGAAATGGTATTTAATTCAATGATGACGTAAACTGAACTGGAATAGTAAAATATTTATACAACATAAACAAAGGGCAAAATAATGATCTATGACGCGAAGAAGGAAATAATTTTCTATGATGCCAAGTATATTGAATAATCTCTTTGTACATTGTTCAACTCTTTGTGAAGCAAATGTACCACTCACCGTTGTCAATTTGATGTGGAGGTCTTTCAGAATTCGCCAAAGAATTGGCGTTCTACTTCCACTATTTTTTCCAGGCTAGTCCACTCGCAATTCCCAAGCGAGATCATTAAACAGGTTGCAGTTTTCCTTTGGTTGGCAATTACTTTAACATTGGCATTGCTTCACCTTCCAACCACGGCAATCAGTGAAAATTTACACAAATCATCTTCGACGATGAGATTTTCCATTTTCCGAAATTCTCCCAACAGTTATAATCTTCCCTACCCCTTCCATTCCAATAATGACAACGTCTCTGGAAAACCAATCTATCTTGCAATATCCAGTAATGACATAAATGTTCCATGCCCATAATCTAAGGAATGACATCAATGTCATCTTCAATGTCAACATTGTGATATGAGCTTTAAGCAAGCAGAGCAGTAGATCTGGATTTTTCTCAACTCTATGCTGAAAAATACTATGGATTGAATTGAATCTATCAACACGAACTGCTCAGAAGCCGAGGTAATTGAAATCTTGAACACTTCCACGTCTTTTGTTGAATCTCTCTTTTGATAAAACCCTTTTATAATCATCGTGTTACCATGGAATTCGATTTATGAATAAGCCATTGCAACAAATGCTTGTCCCATGGCCTCCAGCGAGTCTGCACCCCTGGCTATAATGCCACTTGTAAACTCAGAAAAACTCTTACGTCTACTAGCCTGCTAAAGAAGAACCTTGCTTTCTGAAAGAGTCGGCACCGCTTGTAAAGTGAAAGCTACTCACTGGATAGATTCCTTGCTTTGGTCTTTGTCATGCCCCATGAGTGTCACTTCAGCAGTGTGACAATCACCTCACATTGTATTAGTAAATGCATAATGACTTTGAAATAAATTGGATACCTCACTTTAGTCCTTTCCATGTTCCATCACGTTCCATTCACGTTCCATAGGGGTTACCTTTAGTAGGGTGACAATAATAACCTACTGTTTCATTATAGGTATCAATTATTATTATTTGGAAATAAAAATGATTGTTCTTCTCTCTTTGATGTTTCGAGTGTCCCACAGGCCTTACCTTTAGTAGTGTGACAGTCACAAAATATTATGCAATATTATTTCATTAAGGCTTTACTATATATATCACTTATATGAGATCCTTTTGCATACGAAATGGATTGATTATTGGCTAACGTAATTTTTTCCATAATGTTTTCATTATTAATTTTCAAAGATATATGTGTTTGTTTTTGGATTCTTGGATAAAACTTTAATTTATTTAATTAGGGTTTTATTTTGTAAAGTAGTTGAGGAGAGAGGTAGAATGTCTAGTAATATTAAGGATTGGTGTAGTTAAAAATGGGTATTATGATATTAGTGATTTGTTAAAAATAAGTTATTTTCACCATTTACAAACATATTAGGAAATAGAAAACACTACTAAATGTATCTAAAAAAATATATTTAAAATTAATTAATTGTAATAATTTAATTTTAAATTGTATAAATAAATTTAAATGATAAATAGAGAACAAATCGTATAAATGGTGATAATGATATTAACTTCTTGGCGTATACCATTAAAATCACTTTTTGTTTGAAGATCACTTGTAGAAATCACAATGTACATATGTTTTCCCTATAAGTGACTTCATTCTTATATAATTTAAAAACGATATCTTAAGTAGTTTTATAAGTGATTTCATTTTTATATAACTTAAAAATGATATTTTAAGTAGTTTCATTAGTATATAATTTAACATATATATAAATTGATATGCATTACATTTATAGTTTTGTGTCTATAAAAAATAGAAAATGCCATAAGAGTAAAGGTTAATTATTAATACTCTAAAAGGGTCGGCTCTAATGGTTAAAAGTTGGGATTTTTTCAACCTTTCTCTTTTGAGGGCTCCCACTAAAATCATGGAGGCACCTTGAGGTTGTGGCTGAATTTGTGTTTACCCCCATGCACACATGATTGGATCAAAGGCCACCTCCACCTGCTTCCATAATTGAATACACTCCTTGTGTGAAGGTCACCAATTGGAATGCCATGGACACAATGTCATTCCTCGTGTAAGATTCTCCATAAACCTACTATGTTGTATGTGGATCAAGTTAGTGTGTGCACTAGGCTAGAGTATGGCCAAATCTAGGTGCAATCACATGTATGATTTGACCCATGTTAATGCAGTCCTTGGATTATTATTGTATGATAGATACCCTTCGGTCCCATCTTCTTAGCTAAAAGTTTCTTAGCTAAAAGCTAAACTAGCATATACAAGAAAAAAAGTATTTTTAATATATATTAACACCAATTTTGTTTTATTTTCATTTAAAAATTTTATTTTAATTTATCATGGAAATTAAAGAGTAGTTTTTATATTTAATATCTTCACCATTTATAAGTAATTTAACTATATATTTTAAAATTAATTGTTTTTAGTTTATTATATAACATAATTCTATGTGATAAAATGTTTCTCATATTAATTTTTTCTTTACTATTTTTGTTTTTTAATTTGTGATTCTATTGATTTTCCATTAAGATAGAGAATTCCTTAACAAGTTATTTGTCTCTCGCCCACCATCTTGGAAATCAAATGAGAGATAGAATAATTATTTGTCCAAAAGTTTCCATAAAATAACAAAGAGTAGCATGATTGGTTTAAGGAGGATGAGAGTTGTACTAATAGAGGGAGAACAAACTATAACTTTGATAAGTTGTCCAAGACATAATAACATGAAACCAAAGAAAATGTAGTAGAAGTAGAAATAATAAAACACTATAGAACTCATAGATACTAGAGAATCCAAATACACAAACTTCACCTACATGGAAACGAGTAAGAGAGACCTAAAAGTGAATAGGACATGGAAATGTCTTAGTCGATGGGAATGTCTACATTCTTGTAATGAGATTTTGTGTTTGGTACTAAAGGAGACCCCATTTCAAGGCAATCCAACTTACCTTCAACATATATCACTTAGTAACTTCATCTCCTATTAATTTTGCACGATGTTGTACTTAGTCTCTTATTTATCAGCCAATGCATTGATTAGAAACAAATTGACATGTCAGTAGAGTTTCACCATATATAGTTAGTGATCATGTATACCTCTAGTGATGTTTGTATTAGGGATTTGCTTTAGATTATAAGATACATTGATGCTCCTATATTCTTTGTTTTTGAATCATGCAAAGATATAACTAGATCTATGGAGGCATATGGGCTTGTTAATGCCATGCAAACGACTCCACCTAAAACCTAGCTCAAGAGCTCCCCATGATTCCCTTGTGTTCTCCCCTATGTTGTCATTTATCCCTTTGTATCATCATCACTGCGGACATGAGAGAGACATGACTTAGGATGAGAATATATAGGGAAAATGAATAAATAAATTCGAGATAAAGGAGTAGGTTGAAACCCACTATCAAAGAAAATATTGAGTCTATGAATTCCATGGTAAAAAATATTAATATTTTTTTACTATCAAAGAAAATATTGAGTTTGTACTGGAGTAAGGCTACTAGTTGAGGACCATAGAAATGGTAAGCATTAGTTGAAAGTCATGGCTACTAAGGGAAATGACAACACAAATTAGCTAGCATGTGAATGTAATTCTTAACCATTGATCTAAAGGTGAATGTTGCTACAAAAGGTCTAAGGACTCTTCCGAGATGGTTGTAATAAATGCATGGTGCAATGAAGGTTGCGGGGAATTTGATAAGGGACTAGAGTGTATGTATGGGTAATCATTATGGCATGTAGAGGTGGCCTATTATCCTATATGCATGTTTAATCATCATGACCTATGTTCCATACAATACTTACAAACCCCATGAGTGATAATATATATTTTCGTGCGAGGTGAATGAAATCCTCCTTGAGTTGAGCGGAAAGAATATTATCCTAGGAGGAGATGATTTTGGATCAATGAGTCATATTCCCTTCATTAGCTATCCTATTTCTCAATGTATTCCTAAGACTCCTGATGTGTAAGGGGATGACGACTAAATTATGAGGAATGAGGAAGGAAATTTAAGATAGGTAATGTTCCAATCATGATGTACAAGTGTTATGCATTAGTGAAGAGCCAAATCAAAAATTATGAACCAGTGTGATTATCAACAATATGACTTCTTCAATGACATTGTTGGAGAAATTTAGCTTGAGGACACACATAGTAAAAAAATTGAGAGAAAATAGCTCAATTGAATTGTTACTTCTTATCCACATGTGGCTTACATGGATGTGGAGGAAATTTTCATTATCCAAACAAAAGATGCCTCTAAATCCAACCTCATTGATATTTACCTTCAATGCACCATCAATGTTGAGCTTGATGAAACTAGTTGAGGGGTAGGACCAATGATGCTGAGGTGAGAGAAAAGGTTTGGTGATAGAAAGAAGGGATGCAAGGAAGTTGTTGCAAATATGTACTCATCTTAAGGTCAACTCTTCCTTAGTAGTAAATTCCTAATATGTAACTAATTGTAATCACCGTGGTGAAAATTCCATGTAATAAAAGTGAATAAAGGAAAAGTAATAACCACAATTCATGGGACACTTATTCCAAGCTGAATGTTTTGAAAAAGCATAGTGATGTGGATCACTTGTGGTTAATTAATGGTAAAGGAAATTGGGAAAGGCAATGGAAAAGGCTTTGGAAAAGAAAAATGGCATTTTGACAAATTTATTTATGACAATAATGGAAATTAGGAGAAACGG
>APFE030921462.1:0-21568 GCA_000404065.3 Pinus taeda
CAGCTACCTGTACAATGTGGGATCCACCAACTCGGAATCTGAAGCATGAAGCTTCTTCTAGTTGGTAATCATCGGTGTTGACATGGGTCTACAATCCTCCATGTGGAATCTGCCAAGGATGTCCACAACATACTTCCCCTGCCCCAGGAAGAAATACCCCTCCTCCTGCCACACCTCCAAACCCAAAAAGTAATGCATCAAGACGATGTCCTTCATCTCAAACTTCGCCGCAAGATCTCTCTTATAGTGCTCTATGAGTTTCTCTACACCTGTAATGACCAAGTCATCCACATACAGCACCAGAATGAGAGGCTCCTCACCTATCACAATAAAGTAAAGGTTCGGATCTGCCTCACTCTTTGTGAAACCCATCCCCTGCAAATAAGTATCTATCCTGGAGTACCAAGCTCTGGGAGCTTGCTTCAGGCCAAAAAGGGCCTTCTTCAGTCTGCACACATGGGACTCCTTCCCATGCACCTCAAAGCCCTATGGCTGCTCAATGTACACCTCCTCCTGTATGAAGCCATTGAGAAATGCAGTCTTCACATCCATCTAGTGGATCTTCTAACCCATCTCTACTCCTATCAATATAATGGAGCGGATCGAAGTATATCGAGCCACGGGAGCAAAGGTCTCCTCATAATCAACTCCCTCTACCTGGGAGAACCCTCTAGCCACAAACCTCGCTTTGAATTTCTCAATGCTACCATCTGCAGCATACTTTACCTTGTAAAGCCATCTGGAAGTAACCACGGATTTGCCCTTAGGCCTCAGTACCACCTCCCAAACATCATTCTTCATGATAGAAGAATACTCCTCCTGCATGGCCTCTCTCCAGACATGCTGGCTAGCTACCTCCTCATATTTAGAAGGCTCAGAGTCAAGGATGCTGGTAACCATTGCCATATAGCTGAAAAACCTCTCAGGTTGTCTACTCTCTCTAACCGGCCTCTTAGGCTCAACAACGGATGTGGCATCTCTCAAGGTGTCCTAAAGCCACTTGGGCTTCCTCCTCCGTGAGCATGCTTCTCCCATGGGAGAATGAAACTCCTCCTCCTCATCACCATTAGTAGCCTAAACTCCTGACTGCCTGTCTGTTGTCCTCCTGCCTGTACCTAAACCTTTAGAAGCTGAGGTACCGTGTGAACTGTCCATCAGTGGACTCCCTAGTGAACTACTCTGTGAACTGCTTGGAGCACCACCCCTCTGGCTCGGCGAGCCACTATTCACTGATGGACCTGACATCCTCATAGATGTACCTCCTGATCCTCCTGATCCTTGCCCACTGGATCACTGCAACTGACTCAACTACTGCTGAGGGTCTGGCTGATCCAGATACTCTAACTCCCGTGACATCGTAAAGGCCCTGTCCTCCTCGAACTTCACATCCTGCCTAACAACAACTCTCCTCTGTGTAGGAATGTAAATCCGAAAGGCCTTTGAGGTCTCACTGTAGCCCACAAAGATACCCTTCTCTGCGGTGGGCTCTAGTTTGGTCCTTTTCTCCTTGGGTACGTAAGAGTATGTAATGCATCCAAAGATACGAAGATGACCAATATCAGGCTTCTTCCCAGAGAAAGCCTCCTCCGGAGTCATGTGCCCCATGGCACGATGTTGACTCATGTTTTGCAAGTAAACAGCTGTGTTACAGGCCTCTGCCCACAAGAACAATGGCAACCCCTGATCATGTAACATGGCTTTGGCATCCCCTACGATGGATCTGTTCTTCCTCTCCACAACCCCGTTCTGCTAGGGGTTGTAAGGAACAGTGAACTCCCTCCTAATGCCTGCCTCTGCACAATAATCAACAAACTCTCCAAGGGTGTACTCTCCCCCATTGTCCGACCTCAGGGACTTGATCTTCTGACCTGTCTGTGTCTCCACAAGAGCTCTAAACTCCTGAAACCACTTGAAGTCCTCACTCTTGGTCTTCAAGAAATAAATCCAGGTCCTCCTAGAGTGATCGTCAATGAATAAAACAAAGTACTTATATCCACTCAAGGAAACATGAGACATCTGACCACTCACATCAAAATGAATCAAATCAAGTATCCCAGCCGCTCTGCTGTCACTACTGGGAAAAGGGGATTTGGCAAACTTGCCCATCGCACATCCTCTGCAAGTATCAAAGTGATCAGTACTGAAATCTGGCACACCTGTAGTGATCTCCCACAAGGTCCACAAGGCTCCATGATACATATGTCCCATCCTGCAGTGCCAAATCTCACATAGCTCAGAACTGCTAGCTCTGCTGTTGGTACTACTGCTCAATGCCACAAGGGACTGGAATGCAAACTTGTACACCTTTTCATGGCGTACACCTATCACTCTAGCTAAATCAACTAGAGTGCCCCTAGGATACATCAACACCTGTCCTCCCCTGAATAGTATCTCATATCCTCTGTCCTCCAAAGTTGAGACGGATATGAGGTTCTTCCTCATCCCTAGCACATAAAGAACATATGACACCTTCAAGGGAGGTTTGGACTCCCTCTGAAATGTCAGTGTCCCCACACCGACTGCTCTAACAATTCTATCATCACCGAGTACTACCTCCATATCAGTGCCGCTCTCTGAAAGCTCTGAGAATTACTCACAGACTCCTATCATGTGACGTGAAGCTCCACTGTCCACATACCAGATACCTGAAGATGCTCCGCTAATCGAGGGAAAGCATGCTCCCTCTGAACTTGTGTGGCAGGTGATCCTGCACTAGAGGACTCATACGCAGTGAACCCAAACTCCCGGTCAAAATGAACTGCAAAGTCCTTAACCTCTGCTGAAGCTGCCACACTCTGGTTCTTCCCCTTCTTCTTCTTCTCATTCAGACACACAACTGCATAGTGTCCCATCTTTTAACAATTCCAACACTTCACCTTGGAATAGTCCTTCTGTGTGTTACCCTATTTACCTTTGCCTTTGCCTTTGCCCCCACCATTGCTTGTGGAAGCCTGCTTCTTCCCTTTGCCTTTCTTGCCTCCTGCTGACAGTGCTAAATCCTCATCTTGCTCAACTGGCTTGGCTGCCCCAAGCTGACCTTTCCTGATCTCTGTCTGAATGCAATCATCCCAAAACCTCTCCCATGTAGGAAGGGTCTCATGTGCACAAACCACATCAGCAAAGTTCATCCATGAATGGGGGAGGCCATTCACTGCAATCCGCACCAACTCAATGGGTGGAATGGCCTCTCTAATTGCTACCAACTCATCTCTCACATTAGTAATCTTTGTGAGATATCCAACTACACTATCATTACCCATCTTAATGTCCTTCAGCTTCCCCTTCAAGACCATTTTCCGGTTCTCATTGGTACTCTGGTAGAGATTAGACAATGTTGTCCACATCTCATGGGCATTTCTCTTTCCTCTCACATGAGGAATGCAATGGTCTTTGACTCCGTCTAGAATCAACCTCTTACCATTGTTGTTCTTTTTATTATACTCAGCCAACTGAGTAGCATCAGTAGGCACAACAACAGGGTTCTGTGTGGTATGCACCATGATATCCCAGACTTCTGCCTCCTCAAAAATACTCTGCATTCTCTCATTCCAAATGTTGTAATTTGTATGCCCATCCAGCCTATCCTCCAGCCTCGATCCTAATGACATCCTGTTGTCCTAAAAATGAAAAATAGCACTGCTGTAGTAAAGATAAAACTGCTGTTTGTGAAAAATCAGCAGGCTGGAATTTTCCTCCTTGCTGTCCCAAACTGCACTTTAGCAGTCAAGCTCCGATACCATGTAGAAATTTCTCATTTCCCACCCCGGTTTTCAGTTTCACCTTATTTCTCCCATATAGTTAAATTCCCTTTCCCATATTCATACATTCAACAACTGAAAAAATAAATTTTTGCTGAAAACACAAATTTTGGAAATTTTACAGAATGCTGGAAAATGCAGAAATAAAAAAAATCAGCAGGTACAAATAGTCATTTAACACATTTGAACACAACGATTTGGTCAATGTGACCCTGGAAAAACCCCCTACAACTCTTGGGGAAAACCAGTTCGAGAGCTCTTCTTTATTTCTAAAAATGCCTTTTTTACAGTGAGAAATATTCAGAAAAAATTCAGCAGCAAATTTACAACTTATCTCTTTTCCTGTTCCTCACAGCAAACTAGAAATTACAGCAAAGAGGATAGCAATAAATATTGTACGACCTCCTCAATTTTCGTGCCCACTTTCAGCATTAAATGCTATTGTACGACCTACATTAAATGCATTGTACGGACCTCGATTTGTGTGCAAAAAAACAGCAAACTTCTCCTCGATTTCTGTGCAAACCACTCATCAATTTCAATTCAAACCAACGATACAGATTTCTAGAAAATTGTGCCAAAATCGGCCTTTCACTATGTGCTAAATCAGTTGTACAAATTTGCTCAACTACTGCCTTGGAATGTGTGCCAAGCTGCTGTCTCCTTCTCCTCCTTGTCCAGAAATCTCCCTTGCTCTCTTGCTCTCCTTCTCTCAATCTGGTCATGAAAGAATGAATGACCTCTTGCCTCCTTTTCCTCCTTTAATGTAATCCTAAGTGACTTTTGGGTAACCTTTAAATCCAATGGCTAAAATAGATTGAGATCTAGGGCTGAGATTAAATGCTCATTTAAATCTCAGTTTTTATTTTTTAACTCACCCCACTTTAATAAAGACCCACTTAGTCATTTATTTCCAAAGTCATTTTTCCTTTCTAATTTTACATTAACTTTATTAAAGTCACTTTAAAATTAAACTTTAGTAACTTTATCACTTAAAGTCACTTTTAAATTAGATTTAACTTTATAAAAACAATAAAGTTACTTTAGGAGAAAAATTAAATTCTTTTTGGACACTTTTCTCTAGGCCAAAGATCAAAGCGTTAGGGAACCACCTGTCCTTCGGTACCAAATTTCAACACAATACATGCTACAAAGACTCATCTTGACAAGCTCTAATATGCAGAAATCAAAGCTAGATTGAGGAAACTAATAAAGGTTTATACTTAAATTCATCAAAACCATAGTTTGAGTTGGGAGTGACCAAGTGCATTGTTATTATAATTACAAAACATGGCTATGAAAGATGTGAGAACCAAAATGACATCAAAACATAGAACAATAAAATTGAAATCTATAGAAACTATTGAGCTTAATACTAATGGTCTTTTGCCACATGGATGTGATGCCATTAACCAACTGAAGTAGCTTCTGTGGGGTTACTAGGGTGTGTTTGTGCTCTATCACGGTGCAAGGAAACCTCCATTAATTGCATTCTCTCATCCATAATTTGATACAACACATGGAGCTCCTCGATCTAAAGGAGGATCTTTCTCTGCTCTCATTATGATCAAAGAATACATTTCCCAACAAATTCTTGATGTTCTAATACATATCAGTATTGTCAAAATACCAATTTTGATGAATCTTAGCATTCCTAAATATGACACTCATTTATCAAATTTTGCCAAAACCTTATAATCTAAAATTTCATTCCTTTTGTCGACCAACTCTTATTCAATATCAAATATATCTTGTTTTTCAACAATGCGGTGTGCTCCTCATAGCAAGTTGTCGAAGCTCAGACTTGGGCCTAACCTTGAGAATTTCTTATTGGGCCATGGACCTTGCCACAACTTCTAGAGCATGTCATCTCTCTAGGCATTACTGACAATTGGTGAGAGAAACATATGAATCTAGCAAAGATGTTGTGTGGAACCTAAGAAGTGGGAGACATTAGGGATTGAGAGTGAGGGATGTAGAGATACCTAGAGAGTTATGTGTAGGAGATCAGGGAATGGAGATAAAGCTTATGGAAAAAGAGAGGCTAGTATACTAATGAGCCCTAGTATTGCATCAAGGAAGTTGCGAATCCTTAGACCTTCAACTTGAATTATCAACCCGGGGATCTTAGTAACTTAGAGGTGACAGTGCTATATGCATAGTAGGTCAATTTCTACTCATGTTACCCTCTATCATTGGATCATATAAAGAGATGAAAAGACCACTCCTTCAACTAACTAAAAACATAATTTTTGTTAAAAGACAAAAAAATACCCTAATTGCGAGGAAATGAACAATATCTTACCTGTAGAAATGAAAGTACCATTCATTAGATGTAGAGACTAATAATAACCGCAAGAAGGGAAAATACTATACTAGTTGCAGAAATGAACCATGTTGCTCTACTTGCAAACCAATCAAATTAATATTCTACTTGTAGAATGTAAATCAATAATCTATTTGCAAATTTATTTAAAAGAAGAAATTTAGTCTACAACACATAAGTAGGAAATCCAAAAAACTAAGTCTAATTTATTTACATGGAAGAGTATCCCTTCATATCACTCAGTGGACGATGGATTCAGCTTTAGCAATAGGGTATTTACTAATTGCGTAAGAGAATAATCATTATAATTCAAATATAAAAATGTACTTTGTAACTCTATTTGTTGTTTTCTACTTGCTGTGGAGGAATGATGGGTCTAGAGTGGTCCTTGAGTCTCCTCAATCATGGATTCAAAGTCCGGGGGGTCATTATTCAATTTCAAAATGAAAAAATCAAGATCTTAGGGAAAATTTGGCTGAGTTTGGGAAGTGTCATAGGACTGCTATAGGATGTTACATGATACCCCATTTTTCTACAGGATTGCCATGTTTTTCTACAGGATTGGGTATGAGAGCTTTATGAGGTCAAGGAAGGTATTCTGAAGGTATAGGAAGGTGGAGGAAGGTGGATGAGGGTGGATGAAGGATGAGTGAGGCATTTTTCCAAGCTTAGCACCCCTCAGAGGCTGATCTTCCAGAAAAATCCATGCCCACAGTGTCCTTGATTGACCCTAAAAAGAAGATCTCGGTGGAAAAACTTGAGAGCAATGTGAGATGTCCAGGAAGAGGATTGTAATGACAAATTTGACGTGGATGAGTGTGCCAATGCTTGCAAGTATGATTCATGTGTGTATTGGTGACCACCCACCTATTCCACTTGGACCCCCAACATCGTCTCTTTCAATATTTCAATTTCCTTAATTATAACACAATTTATTATTTTTGGCAATTCTTCAGGTCCCGAACTTCCAGAGCTGTTTTGAGGCCCTAAACGAAGTTTTTATATAAAACATAGAGATTAAAAATATATTCAAGTAGTCCTGTTGTTTGGTTTTTGCCTCCTCTTCGAGATGTTTGAAACGATGTATTATGCTAGCCAAATGAAGATCGTATGCCAAAGTTATGATCCTGGGAGGTTGATGTACCAATTTACCGAAACGAGGCCCATAGTTTTGGTGCTCCATCTCCTAGGGTTAGGTTTCTGGATGTTTAGGGTTTTCCATTATTTATCAATAATAAATAGGCCTTTGAGACTCATTGTAACATTGTTCGAAAGCATGTAGCTGCCACATCTCTTCTCAAAGATAAGCTACCATCACCTGAGCTAGTTTACTTCCATTATGTTTGTAATCATATTTCAGTATTTGTTATTAACGAAATGAAGTGTTATTTCTGCTGCAGCTCTATATTTATGGTTATATATGTGATCTTTTGCATTCCTATGTAAGTTCGGATCAACGGTATCAAAGGGGTTTGCTCTTTCTCTTCTTTTATTTGCATGTCCTCAATGAGGCCAGGTTATAAAGAGTTAGGGCTCGAACTGGTCGAACGATTTCAAGACAAGCCTTGCAAATCCTGACAACCTCCCATGGCAGAAGAGAAGAAAGATGAAGAGATAGGGGATCCTTTCAAAGTATTGCTCAAAGGAGCCCTCGAGTGATAGAGGAACACGATGATAGACAACTTTGCCTAAATCTTTCAATGGCTACCCAAAGGTGACACATCTCCTTCCAGTAGCCACTTGAGAAGCTCCACACCATTTAATGTACAAGTTAACTTTGACATCCCCAAATTTGAAGTTTAGATAGATGTAGACATTGTAGATAAATGGTTAAATCTGCTAGATGGATATTTTTCTATTCATGATTTTTCCATTTGGGAAAATATTACTTTTGCACTATTCAGTGCCACTCCCCACATCAAGGACTAGTGGGAAACCTACTTTGAGAAGAAGGACAAAATTACACCCTGACTATTTTTAGCTGCACCCACTTGGAATTCATTTTGGGATGCCATGGAGGAGCAGTACTACCCTATCAAGAACTATGAGGATAAATACATAAAGTGCACCACACTACAATATGGAAGGGACCAAGACATGTCAGATTTACCAATGTTTTTCGTATGCTTCACACGAAGTTGAGTATAATGGATTCTGAGTGACATTTGGTACTCAAGTACCATGAATCTACGAAGATATATCGAGGACGAGATGGATTTCCTTGAAATCTCCTCACTTGGCACTACGCACTGATACACTGTCAAGATTGAGTAGAAGTTTAAATAGAATAAGTGAGACTTTGGATCTGTGAATCCAAAGTAAGGGAAAGGCACCCCAAAACCACAAAGCAAAGGACAAAGCCAAGGTGGGGTGACCCAGGACAACTTGTTGAAGCCACAAGAAAAGAACAACACCACATAGATAAAGAAGGAAACCAGAAAATGGTGTTGCTTCCATAAGATCTCCACTCACAACATAAGTGAGTGTTGGGAAAAATAGTCACTCGTGAGCTAAAGGCTTCTGAATCAGATGCATGTTCTTACTCTAAGTTAGAACCTAACAAGGGGAATGAAAAGGGGAAGCAGATCATTGACGTGGAGACCAGTGTCATCGTGGCCACCACCAAGATCCAAAAGAATGAGCATGAAGATCTAGAGGAGGGGGAAAGCCTCTTCCAATCATAGATGTGGGTGAAGGATTCTCTATTGCAGTTCATTGTCGATAGCAGGAGCCAAAAGAACCTCATTTTAGCAGAAGTCATCAAGCAGTTGGGCCTACCGACTATAACACATTGACAACCATACACTATTGGGTGGCTTCCCCAAGGATGAGATCTCTGCATTAGCCAATAGTGTCACCTTCCATACAACATCAAGCCCTTCACAGATGAGGTATTGTGTAATGTTTCTCCTCTTGAACTCTACGATGTATTATGAGGAAAACCATAGTTGTGGATGTGGCATGTTGTATATGAGTCTAGACCTTGCTATGTGATTATTAATTTGGGCAATAAGTTCCACAACATACCTTGCCATCTCTTTGATCTCTGCAAAGAAATGTAGTAAGATCATTTCACAAACCAAGAAATTTTTTTCCTTATGATTCACCGTCATGGAAAGAAGAATATTGTGGCCACTACTTCCAAACAGGGCTCCTCTGCACAACAACAAAAGATGGATATATTCGTGGAGTAGTACAGGGACATTTTTGCCTCATCAAGAGGGGTACCTCTAGACTGTCAGGTCAAGTACTCCATCGATATGACCTCGATTGTGCCAGTACTCGATGGACTGATCTATTGATGATCTATTATGGAGAATGACGGGATCAAGAGGCAGATTCAAGAGACGTTGCAAAAAGGGCACATCAGGCCAAACTCATCACCCTATGCGAGCCTGATTTTATTAGTACAAAAGAGGGACTAGACCTAGAGACTCTGTATTGACTATCGGGTGCTCAACAAGAACATTGTCCCATGGATTGATGACCTTCTAGACCAGCTCGAGGGGGCCAAATATTTCAACAAGATTGACTTAAAGTCTGGTTATCACCAAGTGCCTATCGAACCCTCCGATCTGTGGAAGATGGACTTCAAATCCAAGGAGGGCCTTTCCAAATGGTTGGTCATGAAATTCGATTTGAGGAATTCCCCCACAACCTTCATGAGATTGATGAATGACATCTTGCAACCCTTCACCAATGCATGTTGGAAATAATACTGAGAGGGGGGGTGAATCAGTATTATTTGGTCAATTATTTTCTTTTCAAACCCAGAACATATACGCTACTTCAGTTAGAGAAAACCGCATATATACACAACTACAAATAAGGAAACCCACATATACCATGCAGACTTATAATTTAATATATTCTACAGATGTTGAACATTAATCTATACATCAGAATCATATAAATAGTAACCAGGAACAATAAAATAGAGTAGAAGACAATCACACACAAGAACACAAGATATAAGGTGGAAATACAATGTGGGTGAAAACCACCTGCTGCAATATGTCTCTATCTTTTCAATTAGAAACTTCTTTTTACAATGATTTTGTACTAGTGCAGTCCTTTACCAGTATGCAGGCTACAACCTGCAGAGAGCTACAACCCTCTCTTTTCTTCTAGGGACCACGTTTGATAAATTTTCAGACTGGATCCAATCATCAAACAATCTCTTTTTCACCAATTAGTACTAAATCAAATAAACACTTCTCCGATTGCTATACCCAGAACACAGTAACAGTAATCACACACCAATTATGAACCCAGAACACTATAGCTAAATAATAGAACCAGCTAAAACAAAATTCAAGGGACATACGCTACTTCACTATTCAGAAACCTGCGTGCATACGCTTCTGCGTCGAGACCAACCTGCGTATACACTTCTTTCACTTGCAGAAACTGCATGTATACGCTTCTTCGTCAAGACCAACCTGCATATACAGTTCTTCCACTTGCACAAACTGCGTGTATATGCTTCTGCATCAAGACCAACTAGCGTATACGCTTCTTTCACTTGCAAAAACTGCGTGTATACACGCCTTAGCTTCACTAAACCTGCGTACAGATCTATAAAGGATAATTCACTCTTTCAATCATTCAGACATTAGTTAACCTAGATTATCAGATTTATGGATCAAGTGTGCGCCACATATCACAAATCAAAATCATACAGAGATACCACTATTCAAGCTTTAAGATTTTGACCCATCAAGAGAACTTATCCTTCCTTTTTGTGCTCAAGTTCCTCCTTCATTCAGATCCAGATCTGCACCATAACCCAATCACTAGTATTCAAGATCTAGCATGTTATCATATTTTCAATGAATCAGATAATCCTTTGCCTAATTGTCTTCTTCCTCTTTTATGGTCTTGCCTTTCACAATACCACAACCCAAAACCATAATAGATCAATACCAAGGACCCAATACTTGGGATCAACACATCAGACGAGATACCAAGGTCCAAAACCTTAGGTTCGAGTACCAAGGACAAAACAGCACAGACCAAAAATGAGATCTCCCACATGTCTCCACATGTACGCGCTTTTTCCCTGAATGAAACTACGTGTATACGCATACGCAACTTTTGAATGACTAACCCACGTGTATACGCACCTTCATCATGGAGAACCTGCGTATATATTTTTCTTTCATTTTGAGACCCTAAACTGAGATTTGTCACCAGAGTGAGTTGCAATCAAGGACAACACCTATGGCATAGCACCAAACCTGCCAAACCTGTGCCATAATGCCAATAATCTCCCCCTTTGGACTTGATGGCAACCCCAAGATCCTCAAGATCATTCTCCCCCTTTGTCATCAAGGGCAAAGTGTTGTGCTCCCCCTGAGTACATGCTGAAATCTCTGCTCTGCTGTGCTGAACATGCTCCCCCTGGCTGTAGGCAAGATCTGCAAAAAGATGTTATTTAAGAAGAACCTTGACTTATACATTATAAATGACTTTCCTATCACCAAAAGACTCTATACATCCATCAATCACCCAACCAAGTCGGGATCATCCACCCAACCAAGTGGCGATACATCAGAATACAATCAAGTACATTACATCTTTCATCCCAGGCATAGTGGGGAAACAAAAATAGGTCGTTACATGACCTTGATATATACATGACATAGAGACGAAACATCTAGAGCAAGACTATGAAAGACATTCAAACACTATGCAGATCAACAACCATGTTCTCCTTCTATTCTCCTTTTGCAGCAGATCCTCCTAAAACCAAAAACAACTTGAGTACACGAACCAAGAGCTTCTAAGGGAATGCCAACAATGCATTGTTAGAAGATTATCTACTCCCCCTGAACCTGTGCCAGATGGTCTTTGTCAGACCCATATCAGACTCTCTTCAACCAGAGTTTGTCCCCACTGATTTCCTTCAACCAACATATATGCGATTGTACCTGCATAAAACTACGTATGTACGCGGATCCTCCTCATGCAACTCACGTACAACCACTTTTCTCGGAAACAGACAGGTATCAATAGCAAGATGATGCATGAACTACTCCTAGCTTCTGTTTGAGGTATTCAAATGTCTCCCTGGGCAGTGGTTTGGTGAGTATATCAGGAACTTGTTCCTTAGAGGGAACATATTCCAACTTGACCTTTTGCTCAAGCACTTGTTCCCAGAGAAAATGATATTTGATAGGTATGTGCTTGGTCTTTGAATGCATCACTGGATTCTTTGAAATGCTGATTGCACTTGTATTATCACATAAGATGGAGATAGGTGATGTACAAGTGATTTGAAAATCCTGCAAGGTTTGGATCATCCAAAGGAGTTGAGTGCAACAGGATGCAACAGCTACATATTCTGCTTTAGCTGTAGATAAAGCAATAGAGATCTGTTTCTTGCTGAACCAAGATATTAATCTAGAACCCATAAAGAATGCACCACCACTAGTGATTTTTCTATCATCCACGCTTCCAGCCCAATCTGCATCTGTATAAGCATGAAGAGTGAGATCTGCATCTTTAGGATACCATAGGCCATAGTTTTGAGTTCCTTGAAGATACTTGAAAATTCTCTTTATTGCCTGAAGATGAGTTTCCTTAGGATTTTCCTGAAATCTTCCAACCATTGCCACTGCATGCATGATGTTCGGTCGGGTACCTATTAAATAGAGTAGACTTCCAGTGATGGATCTATAGGTTGGTTGATGCACTACTGCTGATTCATCATTTGCACTGAGGCTGCATCCTGTAACCATAGGGGTACATACAAGTTTCGAATATTCCTTGCCATACTTCTTCAAAATCTGCTTGAGGTACTTGGTTTGAGATAAGAAGATACCTCCTTCATTTTGTTGGATCTGTAATCCAAGAAAATATGTCAGTTCTCCAAGCAAGGACATTTCAAATTCTTTCTGCATTACCAAGGAAAAGTTGTGACTCATGGCTTCTTCATTGTTGCCAAAGATGATATCATCAACATACACAACAAGTATTAGCAATTTGTTATTTTCAATTTTTATATAAAGATTGCTATCTGCTGATCCTTTTGAGAAACCTTGTTGATGAAGATATTTGTCCAAATGATAATACCAAGCCCTTGGAGCTTGTTTAAGACCATAGAGATCCTTCTTAAGTCTGCATACAAGTTTTGGATAATTTCCAAGGATGAATCCATCTAGTTGCCAATATAAACTTCTTCTTCTAAATCTCCATTCAGAAAAGCTGATTTCACATCCATTTGAAATACTTTGAACTTCTGAAAGCTTGAGAGAGCAAGGAACATTCGGATGGCCTCAATCTAGCAATGGGAGCAAATGTTTCTTCAAAGTCGATTCCTTCTTGTTAAGCATACACTTTACAAACAAGTCTGACTTTGTTTCTAATAACTTCCCCATTTCCATTCAACTTGTTTTTGAATATCCATTTTGTCCCTATGACATTCTTATCTTTTGGTCTAGGAACCAATTCCCAAGTGTTATTATTTTCAATCTGCTCGAGTTCTTCATCCATTGCCTTGACCCATCATTCATCTTTGCATGCCTCTCTTCCATTTTGTGGTTCAGTGGAGGAGAGTAATGCCAAATAGCTTGAATTTTCTACAATTTTTCTTCGTGTTTGTATTCCTACCTCTTTTTGCCCCAAAATTTGAGATTCTGGATGATTCTTCTGAACGTACCTGGATGGAGTCTTTTCTTCTATCCTTATTTGTTCTTCAGGCTCCTCATGGGTTTCTTATTCATAGGTTTCTTATTCATCATGAATCTGTTTTGATGTTGATGGATAGTCCTCATCATCTTCGAAATCTTTAGATCTTACCTGCTTAGGAGTTTTTTCTTCTTCATCAACCACTACATCAATACTTTCAACAATTTTTCCAAGCCTTTTATTATAACACTTGTAAGCTTTGCTGTGGGGAGAGTAACCAAGGAGAATGCCTTCATCTGCTCTAGGTTCAAACCTGCCAAGATATTCATCAGTATTTTTGATATAGCATTTGCTTCCAAAAATTTTGAAATATTTTACGAAAGGAGTCTCACCATACCAGAGCTCATGAGGGGTTTGAGTGATGTTCAACCGGACGTTTGTTTTGATGAGAATAACAACTATAGCAAATGCATCTTCACCCCAGAAAGTTGCGGGAGTTCCAGAATCATCAAGCATAGCATGAGCCATTTGTTGAACCATTTTGTTCATCCTTTCCACTACTCCATTTTGCTGAGGAGTCCTAGCTGTAGAGAATTCTCTTCTTATTCCATGTTCTTCACAAAAATTGAAAAATTCATTCGAGGTAAATTATCCTCCTCGATCAGACCTGAGGCATTTGATTCTGCGATCTGATTCGTTCTCAACCAAAGCTTTGAAGGATTTGAATTTTTCAAAGAATTCATCTTTGTGCTTCATGAGTCCTATCCAAACCATCCTTGAATAGTCGTCAATGAATAATATAAAGTATTCTTCTCCACGAGGTGACCTTTTCCTAGATGGACCACATACATCAGGATGGACAAGCTCAAGTGGCCTGCTAGCTGATCCTTCCTTCTCAGGAAAGTTAGTTCTGGTTTGCTTACCAAACTAACATGACATTCATATTGTATTGTCTAGAATTCTGATGTCTGGAAGACCACGAACTGCCTGGTATTTGCATGCTTTCCTTATTTGTGAGAAGCTTAGGTGCCCCAATCTCCGGTGCCATAGCCAGTGTTCATCATTCTTGCTTAGATAGCATTCATGTTGTTCTTCTTTGAATATGTATAAATTATTTGGAGTTCTTATGCCTTTGATCAATGTTTTTCCTATATCAATATCACAGACACTACATCCATTTGATCGAAATATTACCTCAGTTCCTTGATCGCACATCTGACTGACACTCAATAGATTATGTTTTAAGCCATCAACATACATCACATTTCCAGCTTTGACCTTTTCTTTCAACTGAATAGAACCTTTACCTTTTATGAGCATAGGGGTGTCATTTCCAAATGAGACCTTCTTCTCTTTCTCTAAGGCACTATATGGCTGAATTTTTTCCTTATCACCCATCATATGTTTCGAACATCCGCTGTCAATGTACCATTGATTTTCTGGTTGTGGTTCTTTCATTCTCCATGTTTTGGCACTTGAGGTTTGTTCATTCTAACTTGTCTGTCGAAACTTGCTTTTGCATTCAGAATATTCATGATCGAAGTTGTTACAAATAGAACACTCTATTTCATTTTCAAGAGAAAAAAAGTTATTGAAGGTTCTTTTCATGATCCCAGTCATACTTCTTTGCTTTTGAGCTTCTCTAGTCATGATTGTCTTATAGGCAACACATTGAGTTGCTTTGTGACCAAAGTTATGACACAAGAAGCATTGGCCATTTAAGAAACTCCTGCAATTATCAAATCTACCAACCAAATGATTGTAGTTTCTATTGTCATCCATTCTTGAGGCAAATTGAGAAGGTTTTACCTGTGGCTGGTTACAGCTTATGTTCATCCTTAAGGTGGACTGCCCCCGATTTACTGGGTAGTCTTTGTTCATTCTTGAGGTAAATTTTCCCTGATTTACCTGGTGATCTCCATTGGGCCTTTGCTCACTCCTCCTTGCTGCATCAAGATAAATTTTGGAGGTGGATGGTTTCTGCGCTTGAGATGTTTCTTCATTATATCCCAGACCTGTCTTGATTAGAGGAGAATGCTGCACATTGATAATCTCATCTACAGTTTCAGATCCTTTAACAAATCTAAGATTAAGAGCTTTTGTTTTCTCAATCTCTTTTCTAAGTCCCACAATTTCACATTCTAACTTTTCATCATGTTTTTCCCTTTCAGCTAGTTGAAATTGCAAAGTATCAATAAACATATTTTTCTCTTCTAAACAAATTTTGAGTTTAGAAATTTCTTCATAAAGACCTTCTTCATCTATAACATCCATAAAATCATCATCTTCAAAAGCCATTAAAAGTCTATAATTATTACCTCGTTCATCTTCATCACTATTTGAGAGTCCATCACTGTCTTCATGAGTGTAGTAGCTTTTCTTACTTACATTCTGTTTCTTGTTCCATCTAACAGGTTCCTTAGCTTTGTCAAGCTTATCTTTATGAGGACATTTGGCAACATAGTGACCCACTCTTCCACAAGCAAAGCATTTGAAGGGTAACTTACCTCTGTATCTTCCAGCACCCCGTTGAAGGTTCTTGAGAAAATTTGATTCTTCCTTTTCTTCTGACATATGTCTTGACTCATAGTAATCTCCTTTACCTGAGGCCTTGAATGCAGCTTCTCTCCTGTCTTATGGTCCTCCTTTCCTCATTTCATAAGCGGTTAGAATTCCACGTAGCTGTGATATGGTAATTTTCTGAAGATTCTCCTTTTCTTCTATTGCAGAAACTTTTGATTCAAACTTAGAGGACAAAGATCTTAGAACCTTTTCAACCACAAAAACCTCTTTTATTTCTTCACCCAAGTTTTTCATGCAATTAACAATCTCATTTATACGTAGGAAATAGTTAGCCACACTTTCGTCGTTATACATTCTGAGATTTTCATACTAAATTCTGAGGGTTTCAAGTTTTTCTCGTTTTACCTGTTCATCTCCTTCTTAGCTCAGAAAGATCTTGTCCCATATTTCTTTTGCAGTTTCATACTGCATCACCTTGATGAATTGAGATTGCGATAGACATCCTAATAGAGTATTGACAGCCTTTGCATTTGTTTCAAACTGCTTCTTTTCAGTCGGATCTATAGGAGTTGCTGAAGGAAAAGTGTACCCTATTTCTATGATATCCCAGACTTCTGTACCAAGAGATTGAAGATAAGCTGCGACTCTTACCTTCCAATAGACGAAGTTGGTCCCATCAAAAATTGGTGGCTTGATCGATGCTTATTTTTTCCAGTTGCTCATGATGATAGATCTTCCTTCAAGCAATCAACCTTCTTCTGAAGGACCTGCTTTGATGCCAATTATTGGAAATAATACTAAGAGGGGGGGGTGAATCAGTATTTTCTGGTCAATTATTTTCTTTTCAAACCTAGAAGATATACACTACTTCAGTTAGAGAAAACCGCGTATATATGCAACTATAGATAAGGAAACCTGTGTATGCCATGCAGACTTACAATTTAATATATTCTACAGATGTTGAACATTGATCTGTACATCATAATCATATAAACAGTAACCAGAAACAGTAAAATAGAGTAGAAGACAATCACACACAAGAACACAAGATATAAGGTGGAAACCCAATGTGGGTGAAAACCACCGGATGCAATATGTCTCTATCTTTTCAATTAGAAACTTCTTTTTACAATGATTTTGTACTGGTGTAGTCCTTTACCAATACACAGGCTGCAACCTGCAGAGAGCTACAACCCTCTCTTTTTTTCCAGGGACCATGTTTCATAAATTTTCAGACTGGATCCAATCATCAAACAATCTCTTTTTCACCAATTAGTACTGAATCAAATAAACACTTCTCCGACTGCTATACCTAGAACACAGTAATGGTAATCACACACCAATAATGAACCCAGAACACTGTAGCTAAACAGAAAAAGCAGCTAAAACAAAATTCAAGAGACGTACGCTACTTCACTATTCAGAAACCTGCGTGCATATGCTTGTGCGTCGAGACCAACCTACGTATACGCTTCTTTCACTTGCAGAAATTGCATGTATATGCTTCTTCGTCGAGACCAACCTACATATACACTTCTTCCACTTGCAGAAACTACGTGTATACGCTTCTGCGTCAAGACCAACCAGCATATACGCTTATTTCACTTGTAGAAACTGCGTGTATACACGCCTTAGCTTCACTGAACCTGCGTATAGATCTATAAAGGATAATTCACTCTTTCGATCATTCAGACATTAGTTAAACTAGATTATCAGATTTATAGATCAAGTGTGTGCCACACATCACAGATCAAAATCATACACAGATACCACTATTAAAGCTTTAATATTTTGACCCATCAAGAGAACTTATCCTTGATTTTTGCACTCAGGTTCCTCCTTCATTCAGATCCAAATCTGCACCATAACTGAATCACTAGTATTCTAGATCTAGCATGTTATCAGATTTTCAATGAATCAGATAATCCTTTGTCTAATGGTCTTCTTCCTCTTTTATAGTCTTGCCTTCCACAATACCACAACCCAAAACCATAATAGATCAATACCAAGGACCCAATACTTGGGATCAACACATCAGACGAGATACCAAGGTCCAAAACCATAGGTTCAAATACTAAGGACAAAATACCACAGACCAAAAATGAGATCTCCCACATGTCTCCACATGTACGCGCTTTTTCCCCGCATGAAAGTGAGTGTATATGCATACGCGACTTTTGAATGACTAAGCCGCGTGTATACATGCCTTCGTCACGGAGAACCTGTGTATATATATTTTTCTTTCATTTTGAGACCCTGAGCTAAGATCTGTCACCAGAGTGAGTTGACATCAAGGACAACACCTATGCCATAGCACCAAACCTGCCAAACCTGTGCCATAATGCCAATAATGTATTCAAGGTGGTGTATTTAGATGACATCTTGATTTTCAGCTAGAGTTGGGAAGAGCACCTCCATCATATTCGACAGGTCCTCTAAATCTTGTGACAACACAAGTTGTCTGCCAATATGGAGAAATTCACTTTTGGCATGACCCAAGTTCAATATCTAGGGTACATCATTGATGAATAGGGTGTGCATGTGGACCCAAACAAGACACAAGTCATTCAGGATTGGTTAGCCCCAACCACTCTAACAAAGTTTCGTAGCTTTTTGGGCATTTCCAATTTCTACTGTAGGTTCATGTTAGGGTTCTCTCATATAATTTGGCCTTTAAGTCATGTCACCAGGGGAGGAGAAAAAGTGAAGTTCTTTTGCTGTGAAACTCAACAAAAGGAGTTTGTCAAGTTGAAGAAACGAGACTACTCTGCACTAGTGCCCACATTACCAGACCTGCCACAACCATTTGAAATTGAGACAAATGCCTTTGACTATGTTATTAGTGTGATTCTTACTCAACATGGGCATCCAGTGGCTTACCATAGTGAGACACTTATAGACATAGTCTGAAAGTATCCCACCTATGAAAAAATTGTATTCCATTGTGAAGGCCTACCATCAATGGAAGAATTACATTATGGGGAAGGAAACAATCATCCACACAGAACACTAAACCCTATAGTTTATACAAACACAAGGGAAGTTGCAGAACCATCACCATCAAAAATGGTCTACATGCTTGCAACAATTCCATTTGAACATTAAGTACAATAAGGGAAGCACCAATAATGTTGAGGACTGCCTCAGCTGACTGCCAGTCATGGCACTAATCACTATGCTCAACTCTTATGGGCATGAGACTTTGGGGTGGTTACATCTTTATGAGAGCAATCTATAATTCGGAAGAAAATACCAAACACTCCTTGAAGGTAAGAAATTTCCAAATTTTTACCTCCAGGATGCACTCTTATGCCACTTGGGACACATATGTGTTACTTCAAATGAGTGTGCCAAGATGATTTGGGATGCACACTACAATTGGGTTGTTGGACATTTCAAAGTAGAAAAAAAAGTGGTAGTACTGTAGAAGTATTTTTATTGGTCGAACCTTCATCTGGATGTTGGGAGGTACATTAAATCCTGCACTACTTGCGCCATTTCCAAACCAACCATCTACAAGTAAGGTCTATATACTCCTCTGCCTACTCCTAGTCGACATTGGGAATCCATCTCCATGCATTACATGTCGGGCCTTACTTCTACTAAACATGGAAACGAATTTGTACTTTGATATTTATTGAAAAGAAATATGTTATTTGCTTGCACGAAAAATAGAAATATTTTGTTTGATCTATGTAGAGGAGATGTGAACTTTGCATCCATAAAAATTACAACTTGATGTTGGATTCTTTGAAAATAAATATGTGTGGAAAGAAGAATAATATGTTAGACCTTGGAAGAGAAACAAGTAATTGCATATAATAAATGCATTAGCTTTTCTTTGAAGAAATACATATATCTGTACACAATAAATAATTACTAACACATTAGTTTTCTTCTAGAAAAAAGCATTTGTTTGAGTGTACAATAGACTTTGCAAATAGTTGTATCTTGAGAAGTATGCTTTTGGAAAAGGGGCTTGCATTTGCATGCAACATAATGATATCTATTATGTTAGCTTTCCCTTAGAAGGGAGCATTCCTTTGTTTGTATTATAATAATAGTAACAACTGTAATGAAAACATTGCTTGGTTACATGCACAAAAAAAAGTTGAGGGGCTAACTTTCTTTGAATAAGTTTTATCTAATTGCATGCACAAAAATCAAAGCGAAGATGCTAGTATCATTTAAATGAAAATGGATGGTTACAGTTGTTTTCCCTTGGAAAAGAATGTGTACCTATGCGAGAAGGATCATAGTAATGTCGTATTTATTTTTAGATGCTTGATAATCATTTTCTTCTAATTAATGCATGAGAAGTGTTGTTAGAAGATGCATATTGCGATATTTTATTTACATTTCATGTATGCACATGAATAAATATTGAAGAATCACTCTTAAAGATTGATTATTGGTAGATTAATACTTTATGTAATCATGATACCAAAGTTTGTTGAGGAAAGTAATGGCAGAGAAGGATGGTGACTTGTGTAAAGAATAGATTATGTTTAACATTGTGGTAGTTACAGAACTGATGGTCCATGCATATGAGTGCAAGGTACAATATTTTCCATTGATGGAAAGACGAGACCACAATGATATAAAAAGTCAAGATTTGTAGGTAAATGATTTGATGGTGATTGTAATAATTTTTAGCTAAATATGTTGTATTTAAATAACATTTCCTTGTAATATTTATGACAATGGTTAAGGGATGGACTCACTTATAAGCCATTAAGTGAGGGGTGAACACTCTCACAACCGTTTAATCATATAATTAAATGTTTGTTAGTTTTCATCGAGGGTTTCTAGGGTATATCGATGTTCAATGATGTGATGTGATTATTTATTGTGTTAGTTTGATGGTGTTAATTCCTTTCATGATGTGACATTTATAATATAGAATATGTGAATAACTAATCTAGTTAAAGGAATCATAAAAATGATTCAAGAAGAAAGTTTATTTTAATATGCTACAACAATGGTTGTTGATGGTTATGTAACTCACTATTGCCTTACTAAAGTTACTTTATGTAATGATGAATACTTTATCTAATGGCCAATAAGGAATCTAGAATAGTAATTTGGATAGTTACATATGGCTAAATTGTGTAAAAAGCTTCCAGCTCCATAATTTTTTGTGTGAGATTAATAATTATGATTATCACTATTCCCTTACTAAAATTACTCTATGTAATATTGAAGCTTCTACTTAATGATTAATGAAAGAATTTAGAATAATAATTTGATATTTACCTATATGTAAATTGTGTAAAAAAATTCTAAATCTATACATTTGCATACAATATTATCTATAAATATTACAATT
>APFE030921462.1:22410-65839 GCA_000404065.3 Pinus taeda
ATATATTGTGTAAATTATTTAAAATAATTTGAAAAAACTTATCATTATTAAAATTTAATAATTTAATTACACCGTAAGGCGTTCCCCTTTGAAATGAACTTCCCTCTTGTTTTGTTGTCTTCGCTATTGTCCATTAATTTGATGTTAGATGATTCAGATGTCCTCCACCGTTGGATCCACATCTTATTTAGATTGTTAGCCAAATCCTTCATTTACTTAATTTATGACAATTGTTTAACTCACTCCTTCATTTACTTAATTTAGGACAGTTGTAATATGATCCCAGACACGTGCGTCCACTTCACTGCTCATCACGTGATGTTGGGTGGAATACGAAGGATCATCAAAGTGATCCAACTGTATGATGGCTGGAAAAGGGTACGCTACTATGGTTTCAAACTCTTTTTCGCTATTTGCTTTTTTCTTTGCTGCCGCTTTGCTCTGTAACCAAGAGGAAAATGGCCTATGACCATGGCTGATCCCAATTTAGCCTTCAATGGCTCTATATGACTTATTCGTGGTTTGTTTTGTTTGAATGATTTCCGATTCTAATTCGGATATTTGAATGGCGAACAAAAGAAAACAAGTAATCTGTAACTCTATTTGGTTTTGGTTGTTAAATTTTGTTTATATTGCACTGGATTATCTTCCTATATTTTTTCTTTAATCTTCTCTGTGGCAGGTTTGTTATCCACAGGAAATGGTATCAAGGTTATAGTTTTCATCCGCTTCCATTCTGAGCCAACTTAGGGTATGGCAAGGTTAGCTACCTCATACCCCACCAATTAGTGTTTTTTGAATTATTTTGTATGGGTTTGTTCGTTTGAAACGTTGATTTTTGGTTCAATTTTATTTATATTGCACTGGATTCTTCTCTTATGATTTTCTTCTTCAAGTTTTTTTTGGCAGGTTTGTTATCCACAGGCAATGGTTCCGGGGTTAGATAGTTTCCAACAAGGTTACCCTCAATTCATTAAAAATTTGGGGATTTTACGGTCAACTAATTTCACTTTTACTCTGACCAGTCTCTGTTAGCACAAGTTAACTAACAAGTTAAGAAAGAACACTGAATAGACATGTTAATAAAGAAAACTTAACAGAATCTGGCGCTAACCTCGGTGACGAATAAACATTCCTTCTCACTTTGTATCTTTAAAGGAGTCCTGCGCTTCTTCATTGGTCATTAAAATCTGATTATGGATGAATTTATTTCAAAGCAAGTATGATTTATTTGAATTTATTTTAAAGCAGGTATGATTTATTTGAAGAGAAAGAGGAAGAGGAAGTGTAAAGAAGACATCTCTTTGACAGTGGACAGCTTTTCCACTCCTTATCGACTCAACTTCAACTTTTAAAGAGAAAGAGGAAGTGCAAAGAAGAAAAAACTTTTCCACCCCTTATGGACTCAACTTTCCCGTTATTACTTAATTCCTACAGAAGATTCTCACTATTTTCAACTTTCCTGGGTTATTTCTTAATTCCTAAGAAGGATTTTTCCCTTTATAACTTAATTTCTACAGAAGATTTTTTCCCATTTATTATTACTTAATTTCTCATTTATTATTTATTACTTAATTCCCGCAGACGACTTTTTCCCATTTATTATTACTTAATTTCTCATTTATTATTTATTACTTAATTCCCACAGACGATTCTGAATATTTTCCTTCTGTTGCCCAGTCGGAATAATTTCCTTCTATTGCCCGGGTTTGTTTAGGGAGCAAATTATTTTATATCAATGTCGGGATGAATTTCTTTCTTTTATTGTTTTTATTTATTACTTAATTCTCAGAGACGATTTTGAATATTTTCTTCTGTTGCTCGGGTTTGTTTAGGGAGCAAATTAGTGTATATGAATGTCGGGATGATTTTCATTCTTCTATTGTTTTTATATATTTTTATATATTTTGATAGTTTCACTCTGTGCTAATTTTTGTCTTTATATATTTAGATAGTTTCATTCTAGGCTAATTTTTAGTTTCATTGTAGGCTAATTTTTAGTCTCTAGATACCATTGTTTTTATATATTTTGATAGTTTCACTCTAGGCTAATTTTAGTCTATAAGATACCATGAATGTTTCAATTTCTAATGCTCTTTGTAAATATTTGGTTTGAGAACAATTTCTAATGTCCTATATAGATATTTGGAAACAAATTACTATATTTTGGAACCTAACTCTTATAAATTTCTAATGCTCTTTGTAAATATTGGGAAACAAATTACTATATTTTGGAACCCAACTCTTATAAATTTCTAATGCTCTCTGTAAATATTGGGAAACAAATTACTATATTTTGGAACCCAACTCTTATAAATTTCTAATGCTCTCTATAAATATTGAGAAACAAATTACTATATTTTGGAACCCAACTCTTATAAATTTCTAATACTCTCTGCAAATATTGGGAAAGGGAAACAAATTACGATATTTTGGAACCCAACTCTTATAAATTTGGCCTAAATTTCTAATGCTCTGTGTAAATATTTGGAAACAAATTACTATATTTTGGAACCCAACTCTTATAAATTTGGCCAAAATTTGCAGCTAAATTTGCAGCTATGTTTGAAGTTATCTTGATAGAAAGTTTTCCCAAATTTTCATGGAACAATGTATTTATAATTTATTTTATATTGAGAATTTTCGAAAATTTTACCAATTTCGAATAGTCACCATAAAGTGAATAGTACATGGGAATTTTTTGTTCCACTCGAGATCCCTCCCATAGGGATGAACATGGTGTCCCTGGGCATGCAAAATGTTTTATATATACTTCAAATTGAGTTCACTAACATGGTTTGAGGTGATTCTGGAATTCATTGTGTTACTTTAGAGTGGGGAAGGGAGCATTAGCATAAAATGTAATAGGGACAAATATATTGCAACAAGTAATACTTTAAAGTAATTACTAGAGAGTAGATTTAGTTTTTTCACCACAAGTAATATTTTAAAGTAATTACTAGAGAGTAGATTCAGTTTTTCCACTTAGTTTTTTCACCACAAGTAATATTTTAAAATAATTACTAAAGAATAGATTCAACTGGAGAGTAGATTTAGTTTTTCACCACAAATAATATTTTAAAGTAACTACTAGAGAGTAGATTCAATTTTTCACTTCACTCGGGCATAGGGATGCCCTTCACTTTGGCCGAGGCCATCGATTTGAAAACAAAATCTGACATATATTGTCTTGATAACAACCTTCTCATCGTTTAGTACTCGTGAACGAAACTCTGTACGGGTGCCCTGCCGGTATTCTACCAGGGCCACAAGAACACCACTTGCTTCGAAGTAGCATTCAACAAGACCAACGCTCAGCTCACTAGTTCCAAGATTTCCACGCTCGAATTCGGCTCACCAGTTCCTTTTCGTTAAATTTCTTTGATAAGTTAGCAAGGGCCTAATTTTAAGAAGTTGTTTTGCGATTTTTTTTGGAAGATTAGAAGTTTTTTTAAGAGAGAAAAAAGCGCAATTGTATTATATTGACACTGTATAAACAGCTTCAGATGGTACATATCATGCAATATACATAAACCATAAACCAGAGAAAAGATCTTCTCAGCAGATGCCAAAAAAAAATCAAAAGGAACACATATACAAATACACCTCCAGCACCAGGTGGGAGAAAAAATAGAGATAGATACAGCCATATATTAACCACCAAAGCCAAGAAAATAAAAAAGGGGAAGCCAAAAACATATCATAAGGACAAATGGAAAGAGATCAGAAACCCGGAATGCAGAAGTCCTGAATGATAAAGGACTCTCCGTCTGTTGAAACCTCCAAGGACCATGAACCTAAGCCAAGATGAAGACCCTTCTTTGACATGCAATCCGCTTCCTGGTTCCGGGCCCTATAGATGTGCTGGATGGAGCTTCCTTCCATGAGACCCCAAAAAAACATAATTCTATCCATCCAGCCTGCTAGATGAGGGCACCTGATGTGGCTTTTACCATTGACGTGGTCTACCATGGATTTGGAGTCCCCGAAGACAGTGATGGAATGGATGTGAAAATAGATATATAAGGCGAGAAGACCCGAGAGGGCCTTCACCTTTACCATGTTGTTTGTCCCTTTTCCTGCATTCCAAGACAAACTATAATGAAGATTCTCATTCATGATAATGAATACCCCACAGCCACATGAATTTAGTTGGACAGCACCATCAAAGAAGGCCCTCAGGGACCTAAGAAGAGAATCTACCCACCCATTGCATTGATGTTGACCTTTTTCAATTTTGGACCCTCTATGGGGACAGAGTCATATATGAGAGATATGTTTTGTAAAATATCCATGAGAGACTCCTTTGCATCATTGAAAATTTTATTGTTTCTCCACCTCCAGGCACACCATAGATGGAAGATTAGAAGTTGTTTTGCGATTTTTGGGAAGTTTTTCCAGTATATTTTTCTTGTCTTTTTTTTTCTAAAATCTGGCAGGAATTCATTGAAATCACAAAATTGATTGGTAAACATTGCAAAATAGAAATGTTTTAGGGGTTTTCATGGTGCTGAATCCATATACAGTGAAAAAACTAGTTTAAATAACACAAATAAAGATTTCACATCAAAATTTTCACTGGATGCTAACACTGAAAACTGCAAAAATTCACACTATAGACAACTCACAATTTTAATATAAAAAATATATTGTAGATTTTGGTCAGATCTAAAATTATCCAAGTCCTCTGCAAATGTTGTTGAAACTCGAGGGTTTGTCAACAATGGGAGGGAGCTCACGTTTTGTGATCGAAGCAGATGAGGTTCAGTGTTTGTGTAAAGAAGTATATCATTAAATGCAATACCTTGCTACATTGGGAATCCTAATCAACCCAAAGCAAGATTCCACGCAGATTGGCAGTGCTTTTAGTGGGTGTTATAAATTGCCCTTGTCTCACAAAACAATGAAAATTCCACTGTAATGAAAAATTAACAAGGTGAGAAATCAAAGGCTTACATAGGGAATAGGAAATCCCAATGACATGAAAAAAATGTTTATGAACACTGTTCTCTTAAAATCGAGAAAATAAAAGGGGAGGGGTTTAAAATTTGACCACAATGGGGCCCATAATACACTGGTGCTTGAGTGTAATGAAATCAAATCAAATCAGTCCGTAAAGACAAAATTGAAGCAACTCACTTCTTGAATTTAATCAAGAAATCTACCGAGGTGAACAAAATTTATAAGCAAAATAACAAAATCAAACCCTGCATGAGAACTGAAAACAACCATTTAAATCATCTGAAATCAGTGAATTTTAACCCTGTAAGTGCATAGAATTCCCCATAGAAGTACTGCAAAAGTCAACAAATTTAAAGTGTAAAAAAGTAAATGGAAAAATACAAATGGGTGGTTTACCATCACTTGTCTGAGAAAAATATTGATGGTTTTTCCTAGGTCAGAGCAGAAATACGAACATAGTAATGGGAAAAATAGAAAATGAAAGTACAGTCAGACCTTTTGGGAAAAACCAATGGTCGAAAAAAACTTGAATCGTGCATTGTTGTGTACAAGTTCTGAATTTTCAAGGGTCGTGCCCCTATTTGGCTATAACACA
This sequence comes from Pinus taeda, assembly GCA_000404065.3. Taxonomy (NCBI): domain Eukaryota; kingdom Viridiplantae; phylum Streptophyta; class Pinopsida; order Pinales; family Pinaceae; genus Pinus; species Pinus taeda. The sequence continues at coordinate 27,968 of APFE030921462.1, forward strand.
ATAGCTTGGATTTTGTCTTGCAATAATAGCTAGACGAGATCAGGAAAGTTGGGTCGACTTTCTTTTTTTCCTTTCCTAATGATTGAATGAGGAAAAAATGACGTAGAACCAATGAATCAATATTTATGAAGTTACCAGGATGTCATTAATTGTTTTTTGTTTGATGATGAGACCGTTTGTCCACGTTTACTTGTTTGAATATTATCAACGCAGGGTTATTTTGACTATTGAAATTATACATATTTTCGGTTGATTATCTATTTATTTTCGATTTTTTTTTTATAATTATTTTAACTTGTAATTATCTAAAATAGTGTAAAAGTAGGCTGATAAGATTGTTAAATTAGAAACAATGTATTTTTATTTTATAATTATTCAAAAGAATATTGATATATTAAATTTTAGTTGTTTTTTTATTTAATAATTGTTTTTTATTTTGTAATTTTTTATGATTGAAATTTTGAGAAATGGCATGGAGTTTATATGGTATAATTAAAAAAATAATAATTGAAATTTGTAGAAATATATTAAAATTAAAAGTTTGAGTTATATAATTGGCACAACTTATTTTAAACAATAAAAAATCACAATTTTGCGCAATGAGAGTGTGCACAGATGTTGAAGCCAACCAATATGGCATAGTCACCTCGACCACGATCTTGATATTGAACAAGAAAGCGGAAACGTGCTATGGATTCAATTTATTTGTCTAACTCTTTGAAATTATCATCTGAATTGTATTGACCAGATTGATAAAAACCTGTGAAAATTGATCCATTTTACTAAATCTTTGATTCCTTCCATATATCTTTACACCTTTAATTAAAAATAATTAGTAATATATTATTTATTCTTTTCATATATATTTCCACTTTTAAAAGCAATTACTAATGCATTATAATTATATTATTAGTATAGGAATAATTACCCAGTAAGATCTTTCCCTCTGGAAAGAATTCCCTTCAGTGCCACCCAATACTTTTCTGCCACCCAGTACATTTTTGAGCCATTGATTTTGTTGTTAGACGATGGAATTAATATTCACCCTTTGATCATAATTACAGGTGCTAAGTGGAGAAGTGTTGATTGATTTCTTAAGCGGTTTGATAGTATTAAATGGTTAGACAGTTTATTAACGGTGGAACGCCCTCTTCTTTAAAGCCGCACACCAACACATAACAGTTTTTTAACCGTGGGACGCCTTCTTCTCTGAGTCACAGCACCAACAGCTTCTTAACAGTGGGACACCCTCTTCTTTGAGTCACAGCACTAGCGCTTACTAGTGGGACACCCTCTTCTTTGAGTTGCAACATCAGTGGGACACCCTCTTCTTTGAGTTGCAACACCAGCGTGGCGCAGTTGCCATGGATCTTCATTGTAGCCAAAGCATGTAATGAATGAAGACCCCCTTTTTATCAACGTTTGTTCAACAACCGTATCTTCCTCTGTTTATGCTGCTTCGGGATGGAAGGGTTGTTATTATAATCTGCATCGTTTTATGGAATCTACCATAGTTCCTCTTCAATATGAGCCTCCATTCCATTTCCAATAATTTTGCAATGTTCCTAGTGTATTTATTTCCACCCTAGCAATGTTTCGCTTGTAGCTCAATGTACATTTGGGTATTTTTATACCTTCTGTTATGAACCCTATATTTTCAACAACAAAATATTTTAGCTATTGTTTTCTTGTTGGCTTTTCATTAATTAATAGGAATAATTTTTAGTTTCACAAACATTCATGAAAGGATAGAGGAATTCCAAAGCCAAATCCATGCTCTTTTTCGATCTGACAAAGTTAGATTAAAATTGTATCTACCAATAACCCTATGCTTCGTGTTTCTCTCTACCTTCATCTAACATAGCCCATCACACTACATACATGCAAAAGCAATGCAGTGGATATAAAGTAAACAGATGCTCTAGACTCTTCAAAATTTGCAACAAATAATGAAAGAAAAAACCAGAGCATGCTCTTACCTCCGAATGATTCAGAAACTTTGTATATTAATATTCGATTTATAGTTCTTTTAAAAGTCTCAAAAAATTTCTTTTCATTCCAATCCTTCTGAATCTTTATTATATTTTAACAATCTACATTTATCGCTAACCTAAAATTGCTTTTCATTCCCATCTTTCTGGATCTGTATTATATTTTAACAATCTACATTTATGGCTAACCTAATATTTTAAGCATCCTTTTAGAGAAATGTATTATTTACTATTTTAAGTTCTCGTTAGATGAAAAACATTCACTCTCTGAAGCCAAATTCGCGGAAGATTCAGAAAACAAGTAATCTGTAACTCTATTTGGTTTTGGTTGTTAAATTTTGTTTATATTGCATTGGATTATCTTCCTATATTTTTTCTTCAATCTTCTCTGTGGCAAGTTTGTTATCCACAGGAAATGGTATCAGGGTTATAGTTTTCATCCGCTTCCATTCTGAGCCAACTTAGGGTATGGCAAGGTTAGCTACCTCATACCCCACCAATTAGTGTTTTTTGAATTATTTTGTATGGGTTTGTTCGTTTGACACGTTGATTTTTGGTTCAATTTTATTTATATTGCACTGGATTCTTCTCTTATGATTTTCTTCTTCAAGTTTTTTTGGTATGTTTGTTATCCACAGGCAATGGTTCCGGGGTTAGATAGTTTCCAACAAGGTTATCCTCAATTCATTAAAAATTTTGGGATTTTACGGTCAACTAATTTCACTTTTACTCTGACCAGTCTCTGTTAGCACAAGTTAACTAACAAGTTAAGAAAGAACACTGAACAGACATGTTAATAAAGAAAAATTAACAGAATCTGGCGCTAACCTCGGATTGCTTTTCATTCCTATCTTTCTGGATCTATATTATATTTTAACAATCTACATTTATGGCTAACCTAATATTTTAAGCATCCTTTTATAGAAATGTATTATTTACTATTTTAAGTTCTCGTTAGATGAAAAACATTCACTCTCTGAAGCCAAATTCATGGAGGATTCTAGATCAGATCTTTCTAGATCTCCAGGATTGTAATTCTTTCTACACCACCATTAGTTTCTAGAATCACATGCAGGATTCTAGATCCTCCTACACTGCCAGTGGTTTCTAGATCATTCTAGATCTCCATTCGAATCACACACAGGATTCTAGATCCTTCTTCTGCCTCTATAAATTTGTAATTTCTCTGGCCAAGGAAAGCAAGCCAAGGCCCAAGCCTGTTATGTAATGCAAAGTGAATCTATTCCGTTGTTTCCGCTTAATAATATTGTTGTTTCTCCATTTGTTTGTCTCTGTGAATTATTCTCTGCTATGGCCATCTAAGTCTCTGAGTATAAATCCATTGTGTGTTATGTATGTTTTTATCTAACAAACGGTATCAGAGCAGGGTTGAATATCCACTGTGCAAGCCGCTTAGTGCCAACGCCTTACTCTGGCAATGTTCGTTAAAAAGTTGGTTGTTACTCCTGGAGCTGTTGAAAGATCTGTCCAGGAAGTAAGTGAGGAACGCTGGAACTAAAAGACAGTTGCTACAAGAAAAACAAGGTCGTGGACCTATGTTGAAACGTGTTTCTGGAAAGTGGAGATCTGTGGAGATTGGATTTGAAACGTGGTGTTCGTAAGTTTTTTTTTACATCAAGCTTGCATGTATACGTAAGTTTTTTTTCTCAAACTAACATATGTATGTGTGAAATGTCAAAAGGTTAAAACATTATATATGTTTTTATATTTATTATCAGACATATATAATTATATGTTGGAATTTTGAAAAGTATATTTTAAAAAGGAGTAGGAATTTTGAAAAGGGTATTTTAAAAGGAGGAAGGTCATTATTACTAAATTCTAAAGAGTAACAATTAAAGTTTTATTTTTAATTGGATTTTTTTTTGTGTTTTGGAGCATGAATTTGATTGAAAATGGAGACAGTAGTTACAGATATGGAGAAGTTGAGCCAGGCTAATTTTGCCCTACGGAAATCACACATGGAGGATTTTAAAGGATCAGTATTTTCTTATTGAAGGCACAACAAAGAAACCCTCAATGATGACAAATGAAGAGTGGAATAAGCTAGATAGAAAGGCGATTGCAACAATCCGCCAATATTTAGAAAAAATGTTTATTTCAATGTGTCCGGAGAAAATACGGCTGAAGGATTATGGAAGAAGCTCCATGATCTATATGAGATGAACACAACATCAAACAAAGTGTTGTTGATGTAGAAGCTTTATAATCTCAAAATAAAGGAGGGTGCTTCAGTTGCTGAGCACTTGAATGCATTTAATATTATTACTAATCAACTTGCCTCTGTTAAAATCATTTTAGATGATGAAATTAGAGCTATTTTGCTAATGTGTTCTATGCCAAACAACTGGGAAAATTTAATTGTAGCTATGAGCACTTCAAAAACTACAGGGACCCTGAAGTTTGATGATTTCAGTAGTAGTTTAATGAATGAGGAGCTGCGATGCAAGTCAATTGCGGAAAACCAGGGACGATAGGCTCTAGCTTTAGTTGATCATGGTAGGAGAATGGATCGAGGCCAACAAGGGCAATCAAGATCGAGAGGCCGATCAAAATCAAGGAGAGAAAGGATCATCTACTTTCATTGTGGCAAACCCGGGCACATGAAGAAAGAATGTCGATTCTGGAAGAAAGGACAAAAGGATCAGAGACCGTCTAATACAAATCACAAGTCATCCAACACAAATGAAGGTGATACTACTGCTGTAGCCACAGATGGTGATGTGTTGTTTACTGTTTCAATAGAGGATGCATGTGTATATACATCTAGCAGTGGCTTTGATTAGATCCTTGACTTTGGGGCTTCCCACCATGTAACCCCATGCAAAGATAGTTTTGTTTCATATAATCTTGGTGATTATGGTAGAGTGCATTTGGGGAATAATCATTTTTGGAGTATTGTTGGAGTGGGAGATGTCCAGATCAAGATGAAATATGGACAAGATATATTGTTGAAACAGGTCAGGCATGTACCAGAAATGCACATAAGTTTAATCTCTATGGGACGACTGGATGATAAAGGCTATTCGACAAGATTTGGAAAAGGAGGCTAGAAAATTGGCAAAGGTCCATTGGTTGCGGCCAAAGGACCTTAAGACAAGAACATTATAGACATTGAAGACACTAATAGGAAAATCAGATTTGGTTGTTGTCACAATAGAAGGAAATTCAGCAGATAAGTGGTATAAGAGTTTGGGTCACATGAGTGAGAAGGGCTTAAAAATGCTTGTTGATAAAAATTTATTGCCAGGTTTGAAATCCTACAATCTTGATCTTTATGAGCATTGTATATATGGTAGACAAAGAAGGGTTTCATTCCTTAGAGGTGGCCATGACAGAAAGAAAAATGTGTTAGAATTGGTACAGTCGGATGTGTTTGGGCCTGTTAACATCAAATCATTAGGAGGAGCATCATATTTTGTAACATTTATAGATGATGCATCTAGGAAAGTTTGGGCATATCCTATGAAAAATAAAAGTGAAGTGTTTGGAATATTTCAAACATTCCATGTTGTTGTTGAAAGAGAGACTAACAAATTACTGAAGTGTTTAAGAACAGATAATGGTGGAGAATATTGCTCAAATTCATTTAAGGAATATTGTAATAGGTTTGGCATAAAGCATGAGAAGACTGTGCCTGGTACTCCTCAACAAAATGGTGTCGCAGAAAGAATGAATCACACCATTATGGAGAAGGTGCAAAGTATGTTTTCCAATTCTGGTTTGGAGAAGAATTTTTTGGCTGAAGCAGTCAGGACTACTTGCTACCTCATAAATAGATCTCCAACTACAGCCTTGGATTGCGGTATCCCTGAATAAGTTTGGACTGGTAAGAATTTGAATTATTCTCACTTGAAAATCTTTGGGTGTGAAGCATTCGTACATATTACCAAAGAAAATAGAACTAAGTTAGATGATAAATCTATGAAATGCATTTTTTTGGGATATGCGGATGAAGATCTTGGTTATCGTCTATGGGATCTAGTCAAACATAAAATTATTAGAAGCAGGGATGTTATATTTAAAGAGTCAGAAATATTCAAGAGGACTGTAGGTGAGTTGGAGATCAAGAAGGTTATTGACAGGTTTGAAGAGTAGCAGGAAAACATACCACCAATACAAGAAAATGAACAAAAAATTCAGGAGCATAAAGAACAACAAGTTGAAAATAATAAACAACAAAAAGAAGGAATCTTGCAGGAACCTTTACAGGAGATTCAACCTGATAATGCACCACCACAGTTGGTTTGCAGATCTTCTAGGCCTCATAAGACTTCAAAAAGGTATCCTCCTTCAAACTATATTTTGTTGACTGATGAAGGTGAACCTAATTGTTTTCAAGAAGCTTGTAAAGTCAAGCACAATAAAGAATGGAAGAAAGCAATGGAAGAAGAAATGAACTCTTTGCAGGAAAATAAAACTTGGGAGTTGGTAAACCTCCCAAAAGATAGAAAGTCTCTACAAAACAAATGGGTGTACATGATTAAGAATGAAGGTGACGAAAAGAAGGAGAGGTATAAAGCAACAGTGGTGGCGAAAGGTTTCACCCAAAAAGAAGGTATTGACTTCACTGAAATTTTCTCACCTGTTGTTAAAATGTCATCCATTAGAGTCATTCTTGGTCTAGTTGCTTGCTTTAGACCTAGAATGTGAATATTCAGATGTAAAAACTGCTTTTCTTCATGGTGAATTGGAGGAAGAAATTTATATGAGCAGCTAGAAGGCTTCATAGAAAAAGGCAAAGAAGGCCTTGTTTGTAGGTTGAAGAAGAGTCTCTATGGGTTGAAACAAGCACCTCGACAATGGTACAAGAAATTTGATTCAGTCATGTTGGAACAAGGTTTCCAGAGGTTGGAAGCTGACCATTATGTCTATATCAAGAGGTATGATCAAGGAAAGTATATCATATTATTGTTATATGTGGATGACATGTTGATTTTGGGCATGATAACAATAAGATCAATAGGTTGAAGAAAGATTTGGGTAGCAAATTTACAATGAAGGATTTGGGACCAGTACAATAGATATTGGGCATGCAAATTATGCATGACAGGAAAAACAAAAGGTTGTGGTTGTCACAAGAAAAATATATCAAGAAGGTGCTTGATAGGTTTAATATGAAGGAGGCCAAGCCAGTTGGTACACGCCTTACAGCCCACTTCAAGCTGAGTACTGAATTATGTCCTAGTAATGACAAAGAGAAAGAAGAGATGATCAAAATTCCTTATGCTTCAGCACTTGGCAGCTTAATGTATGCCATGGTATGCACACGATTAAACATTGTATATTCAGTGGGAGTAGTGAGTAGGTTCCTTGCCAGTCCAGGCAACCAACATTGGTAAGAAGTAAAATGGATTTTGAGGTATCTCAAGGGTACTAGTCATTATTGTTTATGTTTTGGTCATGATAAGACTATGCTTGAAGGATTTACAGATGTAGATATGGCTGGAGATATGGATACCAGAAAGTCCACTATAAGTTATTTGTATACATTTTCAGGTGCAGCAGTAGCAAAAATGTTTATTTCAATGTGTCTGGAGAAAAGACGGCTGAAGGAATATGGAAGAAGCTCCATGATCTGTATGAGATGAACACAGCATCAGACAAAGTGTTCTTGATGAAGAAGCTTTATAATCTCAAAATAAAGGAGGGTGCTTTAGTTGCTGAGCACTTGAATGCATTTAATATTATTACTAATCAACTTGCCTCTGTTAAAATCATTTTAGATGATGAAATTAGAGCTATTTTGCTAATGTGTTCTATGCCAAACAACTGGGAAAATTTAATTGTAGCTATGAGCACTTCAAAAACTACAAGGACCCTGAAGTTTGATGATGTCAACAGTAGTTTAATGAATGAGGAGTTGCGATGCAAGTCAATTGCGGAAAACCAGGGACGATAGGCTCTAGCTCTAGCTAATCATGGTAGGAGAATGGATCGAGGCTGGCAAGGGCAATCAAGATCGAGAGGCCGATCAAAATCAAGGAGAGAAAGGATCATCTACTTTCATTGTGGAAAACTCGGGGACATGAAGAAAGAATGTCAATTTTGGAAGAAAGGACAAAAGGATCAGAGACCATCTAGTACAAATCACAAGTCATCCAAAACAAATGAAGGTGAGACTACTGTTGTAGCCACATATGGTGATGTGTTGTTTACTGTTTCAATAGAGGATGCATGTGTATATACATCTAGCAGTGGCTTTGATTAGATCCTTGACTTTGGGGGGTCCCACTATGTAAACCCATGCAAAGATAGTTTTGTTTCATATAATCTTGGTGATTATGGTAGAGTGCATTTGGGGAATAATTATTTTTATAGTATTGTTGGAGTGGGAGATGTCCAGATCAAGATGAAAGATGGATAAGATATATTGTTGAAATAGGTCAGGCATATACCAGAAATGCACATGAGTTTAATCTCTATGGGACGACTGGATGATGAAGGCTATTCGACAAGATTTGGAAAAGGAGGCTAGAAAATTGGCAAAGGTGCATTGGTCATGGTCAAAGGACCTTAAGATAAGAACATTATACACATTGAAGACACTAATAGAAAAATCAGATTTGGTTGTTGTCACAAAAGAAGGAAATTCAGCAGATATGTGGTATAAGAGTTTGGGTCACATGAGTGAGAAGGGCTTAAAAATCCTTGTTGATAAAAATTTATTGCCAGGTTTGAAATCCTACAATCTTGATCTTTGTGAGCATTGTATATATGGTAGACAAAGAAGGGTTTCATTCCTTAGAGGTGGCCATGACAGGAAAGAAAAGTGTTAGAATTGGTTTACAGTCGGATGTGTTTGGGCTTGTTAACATCAAATCATTTAGGAGGAGGATCATATTTTGTAACATTTATTAGATGATGCATCTAGGAAGTTTGGGCCATATCCTATGAAAAATAAAAGTGAAGTGTTTGGAATATTTCAACATTCCATGTTGTTGTTGAAAGAAGACTTAACAAATTACTGAAGTGTTTAAGACAGATAATGGTTGGAGAATATTGCTCAAATGCATTTAAGGAATATTGTAACAGGTTTGGCATAAAGCATGAGAAGACTGTGCCTGGTACTCCTCAACAAAATGGTGTCGCAGAAAGAATGAATCACACCATTATGGAAAAGGTGCAAAGTATGTTGTCCAATTATGGTTTGGAGAAGAATTTTTGGGCTGAAGCAGTCAGGGCTACTTGCTACCTCATAAATAGATCTCCAACTACAGCCTTGAATTGCGGTATCCCTGAAGAAGTTTGGACTGGTAAGAATTTGAATTATTCTCACTGGAAAATCTTTGGGTGTGAAGCATTCATACATATTACCAAAGAAAATAGAACTAAGTTAGATGATAAATCTATGAAATGCATTTTTTTGGGATATGTGGATGAAGATCTTGGTTATCGTCTATGGGATCTAGTCAAACATCAAATTATTAGAAGCAGGGATGTTATATTTAATGAGTCAGAAATGTTCAAGAGGACTATAGGTGAGTTGGAGATCAAGAAGGTTATTGACAGGTTTGAAGAGTAGCAGGAAAACATACCACCAATACAAGAAAATGAACAACAAATTAAGGAGCATAAAGAACAACAAGTTGAAAATAATAAACAACAAGAAGAAGGAATCTTGCAGGAACCTTTACAGGAGATTCAACCTGATAATGCACCACCACAGTTGGTTCGCAGATCTTCTAGGCCTCATAAGACTTCACAAAGGTATCCTCCTTCAAACTATATTTTGTTTACTGATGAAGGTGAACCTAATTGTTTTCAGGAAGCTTGTAAAGTCAAGCACAATAAAGAATGGAAGAAAGCAATGGAAGAAGAAATGAACTCTTTGCAGGAAAATAAAACTTGGGAGTTGGTAAACCTCCCAAAAGATAGAAAGTCTCTACAAAACAAATGGGTGTACAGGATTAAGAATGAAGGTGACGAAAATAAGGAGAGGTATAAAGCAACAGTGGTGGCGAAAGGTTTCGCCCAAAAAGAAGGTATTGACTTCACTGAAATTTTCTCACCTGTTGTTAAAATGTCATCCGTTAGAGTCATTCTTGGTCTGGTTGCTGCTTTAGACCTAGAATGTGAATAGTCAGATGTAAAAACTGCTTTTCTTCATGGTGAATTGGAGGAAGAAATTTATATGGAGCAGCTAGAAGGCTTCATAGAAAAAGGCAAAGAAGGCCTTGTTTGTAGGTTGAAGAAGAGTCTCTATGGGTTGAAACAAGCACCTCAACAATGGTACAAGAAATTTGATTCAGTCCTGTTGGAACAAGGTTTCCAGAGGTTGGAAGCTGACCATTATGTCTATATCAAGAGGTATGATCAAGGAAAGTATATCATATTATTGTTATATGTGGATGACATGCTGATTTTGGGCATGATAACAATAAGATCAATAGGTTGAAGAATGATTTGGGTAGCAAAATTTACAATGAAGGATTTGGGACCAGCACAATAGATATTGGGCATGCAGTTTATGCGTGACAGGAAAAACAAAAGGTTGTGGTTGTCACAAGAAAAATATATCAAGGAGGTGATTGATAGGTTTAATATGGAGGCCAAGCCAGTTGGTACGCGCCTTGCATCCCACTTCAAGTTGAGTACTGAATTATGTCCTAGTAATGACAAAGAGAAAGAAGAGATGATCAGAATTCCTTATGCTTCAGCACTTGGCAGCTTAATGTATGCCATGGTATGCACACGATTAAACATTGTATATTCAGTGGGAGTAGTGAGTAGGTTCCTTGCCAATCCAGGAAAACAACATTGGTAAGCAGTAAAATGGATTTTGAGGTATCTCAAGGGTACTAGTCATTATTGTTTATGTTTTGGTCATGATAAGACTATGCTTGAAGGATTTACAGATGTAGACATGGCTGGAGATATGGATACCAGAAAGTCCACTATAAGTTATTTGTATACATTTGCAGGTGTAGTAGTATCTTGGGTGTCAAGGCTACAAATAATAGTAGCCCTCTCTAGAACAGAAGTAGAGTACATAGATGCAACAGAAGCTTGTAAAGAGATGTTGTGGATGTAGCGATTCCTAGGAGAAATAGGAATAAAGCAAGACAACTATGTGTTATATTGTGATAGTCAGAGTGCCATTCACTTGGCAAAAAACCCAACATTTCATTCGAAAACTAAGCACATTGACTTAAGGTACCATTGGATTTGGCATGTGTTGGAGGAAGAACAGTTCTCCTTGGAAAAGATCCATACAGATAGGCTCACTAAGATTCTACCACGCAATAAACATGAGCTATGTAGAGGCATGGTAGGACTTGGTGTGAGTTGATCACTCTTATTTGGCTTCAAGTGGGAGAATGTTAAGTGTGAAGCCAAATTCACAGAGGATTCTAGCTCAGATCTTTCTAGATCTCCAAGATTCTAGATCTTTCTACACTGCCATTAGTTTCTAGAATCACATGCAGGATTCTAGATCCTCCTACACTGCCAGTGGTTTCTAGATCATTCCAGATCTCCATCCGAATCACACATAGGATTCTAGCTCCTTCTTCTACCTCTATAAATTTGTAATTTCTCTGGCCAAGGAAAGCAAGCCAAGGCCCAAGCCTGTTATGTAATGCAAAGTGATTTCTGTTCTCTAGTGATTGTTTTATCTGTTCCGCTATTTCCACTTAGTAACCTTGTTGTTTCTCCATTTGTCTGCCTCTATGAATTATTCTCTACTATTTCCATCTAAGTCTCTGAGTATAAATCCATTGTTTGTTATGTATGCTCTGATCTAACACTCTCCACCACCATCTATCTATATGGGAAAGTTGTGTACGAGATATCTTCAGTCATAAGTTTACACTATTCTTCTCACTAGTGGTAGTAGTACTGTTATCGTATATAGCCATCAAGTTTATTATGTGCCTCTGTAAGTTATGCATGAAATATTTACAGCGATAAAGTTACATGCTTTTCATAGTTGAGAAAGTAGTGTGTACATAAATTTGTTTAATTTTTTAAAGTTGATGTATTGGCCACACCTCAAAGTTTTATGGATATAATGGGAGATAAAGTTATCTTGATTTTCACAAATTGATTTATATTTGATTTATTTATAGTTTCACAATTTGATTTATATTTGATTGATTTGATTTTCACAAATAGATTGATATTTGATAGGAAGGTAGGGTTAGAATACAATCAAGGGAAAATTGATTGAGCCTCAACCAACAAATTTTCCTAAGCCTCACATATGGGATATGAAAACCTTCATCTTAGATCTCTCTCATTTATACACCATTTCAACAGATTGTATGACAGTAATTTATAGTGAACATGATTGTAAAATCAATCACAATTAATTTACAGTGAACATGATTGTAAAATCAATCACAATTGTTGTGGCTGGTTGTAACAAATGGACAATGTGAAAATATAAGGCCAGTGCATTTTTAGGTTACACAAAATGTTTTTAAGGTTGGAGTTGATCACATTAATTTGTAAATGGGCAAGTTGTTTAAATTTTGTGAGATGAATAAAAAAAACAATTTATCCATTATTCAAATTATGATATTAAACTATGGCTCTTTACTGGTTTAAAAAATTAAATCCTAAATTTATTAATATGATTTTTATTTGTATATTTTATATTTTTATTTAGAAATTTATTTTGTTTTCATTTAAATTACTATTAGATTTAAGTTTATTATACTTATAATTAATTAATAATATATAATGATATGAATATTGATATAAATATCAAAATTTGTAATTAATAACCAAGCCAAAGAAAACTTTATTGTATATTCTAATATTTAATTTTAGAAACTTAATTTATTTGTTTCATTTAAATAATATTAAATTTAGTTTGATTGATACTTATTATTATATTATAATGAATATAAAATTCAAATTGATAATTATACGAAGGATAAAGAAAAAGTTTTTTTATATTTTAATATTTTTCTAGAAACATAATTTATTTGTATTTCATTTAAATTAACATTAATTTAAGTTTATTAATACTTATAATTACATTAATAATAATATGAATATACATATCAAAATTTGATAATTAATAACAGAGGCCAAAGAAAAACTTTTGGCCAAAGGAGCAACAAAGAGGAGGCTCAGGGCTCACTTAAGAATAACTTTTGGCCCAGCAAAGGATGCAGTAAAGAGGAGGCTCACGGCTCACTTAAGAATAACTTTTGACCAAGCCAAGGATTCAGTAAAGAAGCTCATGTCAGCTCACGTCTCACTTAAAAATAACTCAAGAATAACTCCGAATATTTTTTTCATGTTGAAATTTTTATTGAATTTCCTTATGTAGTTTGTTGCAATAAAGTTTGTATTAAGGAATTCTCTAAAGTCATTTTAGTTTAAAGCTTACAAAACATGTCAATTTTGGCAACTGGATAAATTGTTGACTAAACAATATTTCATACACATTCACTAGCCTTATGCATTCTCTACGACTTTTTGTATGTTGTGATGATGATATCTTCATTTTGTCTTTCGTTATGTTAGTGTTGTTGATATTTACTGTTATGTACTTTCTACAACTTTTTGTATGTTGTGATAATGATATCTTCATTTTGTCTTTTGTTATGTGAGTGTTGTTGATATTTATTGCTATATAACTTTTAAGAGCGTACAATGTTTAAAAATGCATGTAGCTAGCTATATTGGTTTTGTGTGCCTTATTTTGACGTGCTAAGAATTATATACTCAATCTTGTAGCATGGGTTTATATGAACTTTTATATATTTTACCTTTTTCACCATGGTAAAAGTATCTGCATTGAATGGAATTTTCCTTTCTTAACATTCTAGAATTTCTTGATCCTTGATTATAATATGGTTTTCCCTAGCATGAAATTACTTGAAGGCTCTATGTTTGATTCCCAAACATTTTCTTTTTCTTGAGTTGGTCTTAGTTTTATAAAATTATCTTTTTTATTGTTGAAGGTTTTTTTGTCTCCATTTGGAATAATAATTAATCTAATAATGTTTGAAGTCTTCTACACCTACTTCCAATGTGTTGAATGAGACTCTAGCCTGACATTGAGCTATACTTAGTTAATTTAGTTATATTTCCACTCATTTCTCCATCTTCTTTCCGTACTCTGCCCCTTCCTTCGACTACTTCAAATCTTCTTCTAGGGCTAGTTTGGTTATTCAGATAGTCATTTCTCCATCTTCTTCCAGTACTCTGCCCATTCCTTCAACTACTTCAAATCTTATTCTAGGGCTAGTTTGGCTATTCACACAGTCTCTAACTGTTGCTCAGAAGATTGATCTGTAATTTTCCAACTCTTCAAGAGATCTGAATTCACTGCATTTAACTTATGCAAGGCTTCACTTTCCTTGATATTAACATGCTCCAATTGATTTATACTTCTTCCAATACTCTGCCCATTCCTTCAACTACTTCAAATCTTATTCTAGGGCTAGTTTGGCTATTCACACAGTCTCTAACTGTTGCTCAGAAGATTGATCTGTAATTTTCCTACTCTTTTGTAATTTTCCAGCTCTTCTAGAGATCTGAATTCACTGCATTTAACTTATGCAAGGCTTCACTTTCCTTGATATTAACATGCTCCAATTGATTTATAATTTTCCTACTCTTCTCGAGATCTGAATTCACCTCACTTAACTTCTTCAAGGCTTCCTTTTCCTTGATATTAACATGCTCCACCTAGGCAAGGACCTTTTCTATTCTTTTACTTGCATGTTCCTTAGCCTTTTATTCTTTCTTCTATAGCAAATCATACCCTTCTTTTGTAATTGACACAAAATTGTCATATGATTTCTCAGATTAACCAGAAGAGGATCTTTGAAAATAGAAAATTCCATATTAGCATTTTGTGCATCTTCTTTTGCTACAACGATCTCATCTTTAACTTCTTCAAGGGAATCTAATAATTTAGTTGCATTTTCTTTGGCTATGTTAACCTCAACTTTTGTGCATCAGACAACTTCAACTCAATATCCTTGACATTGGTCAATTCTTTCTTCAACAATTGAACCTCTTCATTGGCCTTACTTGCCATTGCAAATGCTTATTTGGCTTCAAATTCCCATTTTGAAGCAAAAGCATCCTTTTCGTCCTCAACCATTGAACGTGATGCATATGCCGAATCGAGAGCCTCTTTCAGAAATCATATTTCAGAAGACATATCTCTGTAGAAAATTCCTCTGCTTTTTGGGCATTGGCCTTCGAACCATCGACTGTGTCCATGCCCTGTTTAGCTGCGTTGTCCTTGCAATCCATCGCAATGGAGAGGTTTTTCTTCACCCGTTGAAGCTCTTGATGTGCAGATTGCAAGGAAACCGTATCAAAAGCATGTTGTCTCTACATAGCTTCAAGTTCAGAATATCGGCCTTGATCCTTCTTCTAAGTAGCCTCCTTGATCCCTCTTCTAAGTAGCCTCAATGGTGTCCTGCTCAAGGTCATCGGTCGACAACTTCTCACTCTTAGATTTCTTTAGCGCTCTCTTCCTAACCACACGAGACTCACTCAATCTCACATTGACTTCATCTAATGCTCTCTTATAAAGAATTTGATCATAACTAGTGCTTGGTTGAATTTTATGAGATTTATATGCAATATTAATTCAATAATTAATAATAAAAAAAAATATATAGTCTTAGACACCCTAAACCAACTTCACTTTATTCAACATTGGAATTTCATTTCTACTACATCTCTCCATCTTATTTAGATGGTTTCTCAATTTATGCCACATCTCTCCATCTTATTTAGATTGTTTCTCATGTATGCCTTACAGCGTTTCCTTTGCAACATTAGTGCAAATGCTAGTTATACATTTGAGTAACATTAGGGTTGTTATATATATATAATCGTCTAGAAAATCTATATATTATTTTATATAATTTTCTTGAAAATCTATATATTATTTTATACAATTTTCTTGAAAATCTATATATTATTTTATGAGAAATTCACTTATTAGGAAAAAGAAAGTCTGAATAACTTCTATCGTGTGCCAGAACTTTGTATAAAATTAGATTCTTACCAATATAAAGATTTATAGTTATAACGATTTGTTTAATACGTGGCATGTGTAATATACTATGAGAGGTCCATGCATCTCTAAAACGTGGCGTGACATAAAGTTCAGCCAGCGTTACTTAAAATATGAATTTGGGAACCAATAGTTGTTTCGTATCGATGTGACTAAAAGTACCATTAGCTAAAAATACGCCTCTAGCAGTTAGTAAAACTCTTAGAATATGATCAGGACAGCTCATGAGTCATGCCCCACAATCTAAAGATAGCCTACACCTACCTATTACATCAAATCCATACCATTTCTACGGATTTCTTTTATTTATAACAAGTAGTTTGCTAAGTGATGCGATTTGATTGTTAAAATCTTAAAAAAACATATTTTACCATATTTAAGATGGTAGTGAAAGAAGATATGAGTTATTAGTAGGTAATGCAGGAGTATATAAGCAATAAGAAAGCAAGTTTCATTATTTTGTTTTTTTGAAATTTTAGTGTTTTGAATCGATTTACAAATTCTATTCCCAATTTCCAACTTTAACCTCTGAAATTTTGGTGTGTAAAATCAATCTGCAATAATCCCACGGTATAACTACTTCTTGAATCGTATATGATTTATCTGCACTTATCCATATGAGTTATCTGCAATCATCCATAATTCTCTGTGATGTAATAAAAGAGGGAGAAGGGTTCCATAATAGAAAATATCGAACTCACATTGTCTGTCCGCTAGAATTCCCTACGTGTTCTGGTGGAATTCGCTGCTATCACAAGGGTAGGAATTGTAATAATAATCCAGAGCTATTTCTTGCTGAAAAAATCCTCAGCAATTTACATGGCGCTGCATCTGGTTCTGGCACTGGCAGAAGCACGGGTATGGGCCCAGGAAGAACCGCTGCTTCCAGCTCTAATGGTTCAGGCTTTTTTCCGTTATTTAGATTTTGTGGAAAACAAGCTCGAGCACTTAGCTATATTGTCCCGCCGTTACATGATGATTGCAGCGTTGCCCAAGGGAAAGTACGGGATTCTAAGAAGATGTGGTGATGATATAAATAGGAGTGATTCATCTGCATCGCCGTGTGCAATCTGTTTCCGGTGTATTGGGGAGGAGGATGGAGTCCGCATTCTTCCTAACTGCAGACACTATTTTCATATTTCTTGCATTGATCGGTGGCTTCTTGCATGTACTGTCAATAACTCTTCATGCCCCCTGTGCAGAACCACTGTAATTAACTGTGGCCTCTGCTCATCGCAAGCGCAGTAAATTGCAGCACCACATCACAAGTTCGAGTCTGTCAGAGAAGCAAATCCTAAGAAATGGAGGCGCTTACTCCCCTGTTTTGGGTGCCTGATCTTGCTTAAGATCAGGCCATCAACGGTTTCTGTTTTTACAGGGCAGAAATTTACTTGTATAAAACACGCACATAATACAATTATTATGATTTCTTACAGATCTAGGAGTCCTCATCCAGATTGGTTCTCAATAATTAAAAATAATAATAATGTTGCACGATTCAAAAAAATCTTACTCTGGGTGAAAGAAAACCTCGGGTAAATTCAAACTACCACGGCAGGTTGCTTTGGACAATGTGTGTAATTTTTTTTTTATCCTATCGTAAATAAACAATACGATAATTTGTCGTGGTTTGGTTTGATTATTGGTTTCAAACAATATAACATAACCGATTTGCTAAATCAAAAATAGAATCAACGTTTTGAAGATAAGTTTAATTTTGAATATGGAATAAAGTATATCTATATATATATTTGTTACTGAGTTCAAATTTTGATTACTTATTTTGATGGTAAATTTTGCAATCCAACTGACAGCGAGCATGGCTTTATTCCATATTTAAAGGGTACATAGAATCTGGACTTAAAGATATTAACAATCGAGCTATGAATTTTTATTAATTTTTTTTGTTTTTATGTGAGTCTTATTTTATTCAAGTATTTTGTAGTGTAAAAGTTATTCCTCTAACCATGCTAAAGACTTCCATCACTGTTACTTAAATCACAAATTAAGCATACTTTTTTTTTATTTTATAAAAAATAGCATAATTAATTTTTCAAACTATGTAATTATTAAGTTTTAATAAAATTATATTAAAACACTTAACTAACAAATAAATAATTTTTTTTTTTTATTTTATAAAAAAATAGCATGAATTAATTTTTCAAACTATGTAATTATTAAGTTTTAATGAAATTATATTAAAAATCATTATAAATATGATTGTGTTAGTTGCACTTTAATTGTGAATATTTTTGTGGTTTAATGTTTTCTTTCTTTATTATTAAATAAAAGTTAAAGTTGAGTTCAATTCTGTGTTGCTTCAGTTTCTTTAAAATTGAGTGTAATTTAGTGTTGGGTCAGTTTTAGTATTAAAGTTGAGCTTAATTTAGTGCGGTTCAGTTTTAGTGTTAGATGAATGAAGTTTAATTTGAATATTGTGAAAATTTATATTATTTTTTTATAAAATTAATTTAATTTTATTATTAAAAACTCGTATACACAAAATTTTCATATAGATTATTTTCATCGTCTTTTATAAAATTTAAATTTTAATATTAATGACTTATATATATTGAGAATCTTCATACATTGGATTTTCACTATTAACTTTTTTCCCGTGAAATTTAAATTTCAATATCAAAAATTCATATGCACACAGAACATCTTTCATTTAATATTAATGACTTATATACATTGAGAATTTTCATACATTGGATTTTCACTATTAACTTTTTTCCCATAAAATTTAAATTTCAATATCAAAAATTCATATGCACACGGAACATTTTTCATATAAAGGTTGAAAAAAATATTTTGAACAAATTATAACTAATTAAAATGAAAATGGTGTAAGTACACATTTGCAGTTACTAGCACCTATGAATTTTTGGAATTTTATTGGATATGAAAACTTAGGTTTTAGACATTTAAATAAATTTTTTGTTGACATTGGCTTTTTTTCGGAAAAAATCATAATTTTCATTAAAAATATGAAAATTACATTTTGTATGTGCATTAAGCACTTTGGAAAAGGCCTTTATCAAGTTACAAAAACTTAGACTTGAAAACAAACTATTAGCTAAATATAACATAAAAATAAAAAGTATTATGAATTATAAAAATCATGAAGATTCCCTTTTTTTTCCTTTCTTCTTATGCACTGTCTGCCATGTACTATGAGAAAAATAAATCTATGGGAATGAGAGCCAAATCTTAAATCCTCTCCAAAAAGCTAAAGTTAAAATTTGCATATTCATGTGCTCTTTTAGTTCTTTCCATTCCATCAGCAAGCGTTGCTATTGAACTAGAGATATCTTCCTGCGGTCCATCCTCATCTTGCCCTGCCATTGAACCATCTTGTCCTGCCATTGAACTAGAGATATCTTCTTGGGGTCCATCCTCACCATGTCAAAAATGGCTAGGCCATTGAGAATCATGCATATTATAAGGTTCCTTGGTCTCTTCCAAAAATGATTCTTCCTCAATTTCCTCTTCGAATTTTGTCTCAAAATATTTCTGCCATCTATTCCTCTTTGTTATTATCTTTTTCGATGTTGTTTTGTGGGCATAAATCTTGTAGGTTAAGTGTCTAGAAGCAAGTACGGTATCTAGATGTCACGTTTTCATAGTCCAGAATTTGTATCCATGTAAAAGGTCCCTTTTTTAATTGGCCAATGAGAATCATGCATATTCTAAGCTTCCTTGGTCTCTTCAAAAAAGGATTCTTCCTCAATTTCTTCCAATTTTATCTCAAAATATTTTTGCCATTTTTTCCTCTTGTTATTATCCACTTCTTCTTCTATGATTTGTTGTTCTATAGACATAAATCTTGTAGATGAAGTGTCTAGAAACAAGTACAACATCTAAATATCATATTTTCATAATCCAAAATTTATATCCATGAAAAATTTCCATTTCTTAATAAGATGATTTCTGAAAAGCCTCTGCTCATATAGATCTCTATAGTGAAAAGCCATATTGTAGTAAAGAACCCATATTGTATTTGTTCTTAATCATCCACTCTTTGAAAGATTCCGAATGTATTCCTTATATCCATCAACACCTAATGGTGCCAAAAAAGACAGCGGGGAGTATTGAAGCTTCGCCCACACCGACATTCTAAAAACCACCCACATTAAAAAAATTAAATTCCAAAAACCGTCTGTCGTAAAACAATGTTAAAGAAAATAAATTTAAAATATAACATGAACATAAATCTTTTTTTAACCCTCCATTATTAATTAGTGAAATTGACTATGGATGAACCTTCAAAGGATTTAAACTTAAGTGTAATGTTTTTCTATAAGATAATAAATTTAACTTAAGTTTAATGTTTTTCTATAAGATGATAAATTTACCTTAATTTTAAATTCTCACTGCATTTTTTTTGTGACTTCCAATTATGTTTGGTGGGAAAACTACTTTAAAAGGTTAGAACTGTTTGTTCTCGTAAAACCAGTCCATTATGATGATAAAAGAACAAAGCATCTAGAATGGTTGGTGCATTATATCTCATATATTTTAGCTTTGCTTTCAGAAAAGGTGATTCCTTTGGTTATTTATCAGGAAAGTGATTAGTGGTAAGATGGAATAAGGCTATATTAAGTTTTTGCAAGGTACTGAATTGATTATTTTTATTATTTTGGAAGATGGTTATTATTAAAGGTATTGTGGTATCGTATTTATAATATTAGATTTATAGTGAATGTAGATCCTTCATATTGGGCTTTATGGGAGGAGCTGTTTGAATTGGAGTTCTTTGTAGCACACAAAATCTTATAATTGATTACTTATTATCATTTTTATCTGCAATGTATTCGGTTCAGTTGAGTCTTATGTGATTGAGATATCTAACACTGCCATTAATTTAAAACTCTAGTTAACAAGATTTTTGGTGTTTGTATTAATTAAAAAAATATATTTTTGGAATATAATTCTATTGTGACTGCGTAGAGGACTGGTTTATATTAATTTATTAAACATTAATAAAATAATTAAAGAGATATAAATTTTATTGAGTTATATATATATATATATATATTATTATATATATATATATAAATTATATTGAATTTATAGTGAAAAACATTTTAAATAACAATCTCAAATATTATATAACGATATCGTGGGAAATTATTAAGAACTTCAATATTTTAGATGAATAAATCCAAAAGATATTTGAAAGAATAAAATTAATAGCCTTATTGCATTACCCAAGTCGATAGGCTTGTTTGTTTTGAAGTGAATTTCACTCCAGGAATACATATCTTGCTTAACCCAAGTCCACAGGCCTGTTTGTTTTGAAGTGAGTTTCACTGTTGGAATACATACCTTGCTATAGGAGGAATGCTCAATGGCTATTTGGGTTAAGATCATTGATCTCCGTCTTTTGTATTTTTATAAAATTGCATTGTTACATTTATGTGCATAGTGTTCTAAACTATTGAGCACTTCTAATAATGAGTATCTTGTCATTACAAGGTCAGTATTCCCTTTTCCTTGTTATGAGCACACAAGAATTTTCGTAAATTATGACATAGATCTTATCATTTGAAGCCCTATGACTACATCGCTTCTAACATTCACGAAAGAAAATAATTATCAAAATTTAGTAATGCAGGAAAATAATCATCAAAAGGATCTTTTGTTATGGAAGTCTGAATCACAACATAAGATGCGATAAAAGTACACTTCCATTTATTAATTAGGAAGTTTAGTTTTTCAATTATCAAATGGAAAACTAATTTTTTTCATTATAAGGAATATATTGGTATTATAAAGGATAATTATTATCTGTATTTTAAGTTTAAAATATATAGTTAATTATGATGTGAGAGATCTAATTTTTTCAACGATAATGAAAACTACAATGTGTTATTTTTTATTGTTTAAAATTGTATTTTTGAATGTTAAATAGAATTTATATAAGACTAAGTAAAAATTTTAACCATAAAATTTATTATATTTATATATATATATATATATTATTATATATATATATAGTTATATGGAGTTTATATCCAGATAATTAGTTAAACATAGATCATCAAACAATTTATTTAAATCTCTGGTTGAAATATTTTTGAAAAGTATAAGATTTAAATATATGATTCACACTGTTTTATTACTTTTAATTAGTTTACAATATATTATTTTTTTTAATTATAGTTGACATTATTTTTCTATTTAGAACGTAATTTTTTATTTTTATTTTTATTTTAAAGTGATATGGATGGACAAACTCACACAACCTGTCTGGGCTCAATGATTACTATCAACATACATGAATGTTTTCAGCAAGTTAAAGAAAATGTGCAAAAGGTTTTGAGCAAAGTGGAAATATAAATGAGTTTAAATTATAATATGTTAAAAAACTTTGATAGATGTGTTTGGTTTAGAATTTGGTTTTGTCATATTTATTATAATAGAATTCCATCTTTAAAATTGTACTAATATTTTATTTATTTCTTAATATTTAATATTTAAAAATATATATATTTAGATAATGCAAATAATTTTTTTTTCATTTTTTTCACTATAAAAAAGTTTTATATTTATAACATCTAATATTCTATATATTGTTTTAGATTAAGGTTAAAATATATTTACATTAATATATTTATTTACTAACATTATTTTCACTTAGATTTATTAAGTAATGAAGCAAATAAAAAAGAAATGACGAACATAATTCTCTATGGTTAAAAGGTCTATTCCAAAATGAATCAAGAGATAAAGAGGGCTTAACTCAATCAATTGTTATGGATGTTCCTCTGCATTGGTCTAGTTCCACGATGATAGGTGCTTCATTCAAATTCCCTTGGGTTAAATACACTAGTGTATGTTACTAATATATTTACTAAAAATAACATGCATGAATATAGCAAGACATTTCTTTTGAGTCTTCCTGTCATATCCCCAGATTATTGTAAACATTTTAATTTACCTCAGTTAAAAAAAAGAAACAAACTAAAGGATAATGATTATTACCTGTTGAATGAATAGATATTTTTTTTTTCAGTAAATGAAAATGAAGGATAATTTCCTAGTAACAGGGATATCATGTAACTTCTGAGGAGAGAAGTTAATATTTATATTTAAAACAAAACAGTTGCAAAAACCCTAACCGTGAAATGGTTTCTAGGAAAAAAAGAAAAGAAAAGGGAACTCTGCTGTAGAGGATGGACAGTAGGAACAGGGTGAAGGGACTTACCACGTCTAGTGATGATTAGATGGTAAGGGTACATAGCGCATGCAACTAGCAAAGATTGTAGTCTTTGAGCAAGCTATGGGAGGGATTGGTCTAGAAAGACAATCTCATGGTTCGGGTGGTTGACTAGCTACAAGCAGCAGAGGTAATCCTAAAGGAAAAGGAAGTGCACTGATAGGAAACAATACAGGTATGAGAATTTCGACCTGAAATTAGTAAATATTTAATTTCTATAGGTTACAGATCTTTAGAATTTGTGTATATATGTTCAGGAAGAAGGAAAGGAAAAGGAAGTGCACTGATAGGAAACAATACAGGTATGAGAATTTCGACCTGAAATTAGTAAATATTTTATTTCTATAGGTTACAAATCTTTAGAATTTGTGTAGATATGTTCAGGAAGAAGGAAAATGGTGATGTCAGTTAGACCTCCTTTGAAATTTATTTTCTGGGTAATAACAATAATAAGCTGCCGAGAAGGGAATGAAACTTAGAGAACTTTGTAGATACCATCTCTGTTAAATAATTTTCCCTCAGGCTAGAACTTGAAAGGATATACGAGCATAACCATATTTGGGTTAAGGTTGCCATTCTAATTTTATGGAGAGGGACCATACCGAATATAATAACCATTAGTAAACAACAGCGGATGAAAAAGAGAGAACCCTTAGGAAGGCGTGCAAAATTAGACTTCTAGCTCTCATAAAACATTAATAAACTAGTTGAGAAATAGAGCGCAACGAATAGATAGACCCTAAGAGTATAGAGTGAACAGAACTGGTTAATACCAGAGATATTGATAGTTGATTCGTAATGTTGGACTGATTTTATTTTATTAAAAAAAAAATAAGAGACAGAGTTAAGTAGAAAGGGCCATCATTTCCCTACTACGAGCATACAGTGACCATGAATACCCTCGATTCAAAATTAAAAAGATTAATGCAAGACTGTAGGGTATCGCAAGGGTTCGACCCTAGAACTAAGGAAGGGTCAATCGTAGTCAGACACAGCCGAAGATCCACTACACACATATTCCATTAAATAGTGCAAGAACCCCAAATGAAAGCTGGGTATTGTGTATGGCTGAGTGAATGGGTTGGTTGGAAACACCACACATCAGCATTTGACACATCCACAATTAAAACAAGAACAAGAACTTGGTTGCATGCGGAAGTTAATGAGAATGAAATTCTAGACGGTAGTTTGGAAGCAGGGCTTGGACCCTCTCAGCAAAAGATGCATGCACATAAAATGAACCAATTCAAGGTTGAGAGATTAAAACACACAGGTCTGTATATTTTTGTGCAACTTAAATAAAAAAGCTTGACATTATTAAGTGCTAGAAACACTATGAATTTATAGAAAAGAAAAATTGCATAGACCAGCCACGACGTGACAATTCCTTAACATAAATATAACAAGAAACCCATCTGCATATTATATCAACAGAGCGACATCATAATTACATCCCAACGAATAAGGGTATCAATGCACCCAAGCAAAAAGAGCACATAATACATTTAAGTCTATACAACCCCAATGTGTTGAAGCAAAACACGCACAACGTGTATTAAAGATTATACAATTCATAATATTCAAGCTAGTCGAATCTCCAACTTTAGAGAATTATAATTGCATGATTCATTCTAATACAAAACCTGGAGTGTGACAGAAATGCATATACCCTCCGCCCAACAGTCATCATAATATCTAATAGTTAACAAAATATGGAGGAAACAGGAAGAGCCACCCTCTGAGACAATCAATCAAGGCCACAACCAAAAGGCTTGTCATACCTGGACCCCTCGCAAGCTGAAGGAGGGTTATCCTTAGTCGAGTCTAGGCCGCCAAAGGGTAGATAGGCGCCCAACCTGCATAAAAGCAATCCACACAACAGGGTTAGATAACAATGGAAGGTATGTGAGCTAATGTAAAATGTTAAGGACACTGTTTCACACTCTATCAAAGAAAACTTACCGCTAAGGAAATACAACCAACATGAGACAGTTCTTGTACCGGATGCTGTGGAATGCCCTCAATATCATTCAACCTATAGCTTGATTGAACCATGCGCAAAACAAGAATTCCTTAATATAGCGACAGAGTGCTTAGTCAAGAGGAAGAACAAAGAAAAAAAAGTATGACCTTGTTTCATGTGAATACCTGAAGGTTAGGTGCCAGGGCCGTCAACGCACAAACAGGGTCTATAGCTTCAGCTCTCTGGAGTTGAATGCATGGAAAAAATGTAGAGCTGGCCGCACAAAAGTTTCCAAGCCAAATGAACTCTGTCACCCATAGCAACTGTTATATTCTAGGATGAAAACTCGTGAAGAACTACTGCCGTCGGATGGTCAGGACTAATCTCCATAGTAGATGCGGTGAGTATACAACACAAAATGGGAGATGGTACTGCCATTCGACCTCGTACAGAACAGAGTTGGTAAGAAATTAATTGTACGTGGGAATGGATAAGGCAACCATGTGACAGCCCAAGGGAGAACGGGAGTCACCACCTGACTGTAGGCCACGTGGATAACATGCGCGACACCCAGTAGAGACTTTCAATGTAAAAATCTAATACTCATACAATCCGCATATGAATGAAACCAATGTTGACACGACAATAAATTGATGTTGCTAGGTGAATAACCACGTGGGTTCGGGACTTTAATCCTTCGGTTATAATAGTTAAAAAAAATATATTACCTTTATTTTTTGTACATAGTGAATGGGTGTGTGACATATGGTATCAGAGCCAAGTTACAGAAACTATGGCCTCTGGGAATTGAAAACTGTCAAACAGATTTTATACATACAACTTATTTCATCTTCATTGAGTAACTAAACAACCAGATATTGTGTTGACCTTCCCGTTGTTACTTGTTGCATGTTAAGCACAGGAAACAGATGACTTGCAATATGAGAAGAACAGACAGTGCATCACACAAGTTCATGGTAGGTCAAGGACTTGTAGCAGGACCTGGAAATAGTTTCGAATTATGGGTATAGCTAAGAGAGGAGGCGCGTAATACCAACCTGGCAATTTTGGAGACAGCACAAGAGCTGAAAAATGAAATGGCCCGATTACGAGAAGATAATGCAAGGTTAACAATGGGGCAGGAGAGAATTATAAAGAGTCTATCTGACAAGAAAAATCAGCAACCATTGAACCCCAGTGCTGAGCAACAAGGGATGTCAGGAGAACAGAATCAAAATACAAAACCCAAACAGTCAGAAGGAAGGGAGGAGGAACGATCTGATAATGCCTCCGAACAACAGACATAAAAAAGGCAACAGATAGAGTTGCAAGGGGAATTCCACAAAATCAAACCGACCCATTTTGACGGAGAATAAGAGGAGGCAGTTGAGGCGTGGTTGATCAATATGAAAAAATATTTCTAGTTGTATGAATATGATCCCAATCTTAAGGCAAGGTTGGCTATTTTCTGATTGCAGGGGAAAGCCAGCCTGTGGTGGGAGGAAGTTAAGATGGTTAAAGGAGTGACTGAACAGACTATCACTTGGGAAAAATTTCAGAAATACTTTAAGAAAAATACTTAACAAAATGATTTTATGATGAAAAGGAAAGAGAGTTCCACGATATGTGACTAGGACAACAGACTATGGATGAGTTCATCACTCATTTTACTTCATTACTCCTTTATGTACCTTATATTCGAGAAGAAAAAGATAAAGTATAGAGGTTTGTCAGCAGCTTACCCTTGAGTATGTGGGAAAGAATCGAATTTGACAACCCAAAGAGGATGGATGAGGCTATATACAAAGCCCAAATTTTGTACCAGCAGAGCAAGCAGAAGGGAGAAATCCCGGGTAAGAAATGGGTCGACAAGAAAGGCAGCATGTTGGTTGGAATTACTAAAAGTAATCGCGGTGGTGGGAACAAAGGATTTTCCAAGGGGCAAGTCAGCAAGAATTTACAAAAGAATTCACTTCGATTAAAGCCCTGCATTGAGTCCATAACTAATGAAGCACCTGGAAGAGTAGACAATGAAGGGACAGTAAGGCCTCCAACGCAATGTTGGGTTTGTGGTGGACCTCATTACCTGAAAAACTATCCTCAGCGAAAGGGAGTCGAGTAGGTTTCCCAGGTTTATGAAGCTTCTATGGTTGGCGATGTAGGATGGAGTCTACCAAAAATTAATGCTGCTCTGGAGGATTGTCAGGCGGAGTACCAGCCAACCATGGTGGAATTTGAAGGTAAACTCTTAGACCTTGCTATCACTATTTTAATTGAACCTGGTGCAACATTAAGTTACATTAGTCCTAGAATTTTGGAGCATTGTAAGTTGCAAACTGTTAAGTTTAAGGACCCTTGGTTAGTCTAGTCGGCAATAGGGGCAAAAAGATGGGTAAATGCTAAGATAAAAAACTACCCTTTAAAAATAGCAGAATAGTTAGTTATAGCAGATTTAAATGTGCTTCCCCTTGGTTCGTATGATATACTAATTGGTGTGGACTGGTTAGAGAAACACTGGTCCATAATTAATTGTAAAACCAAGACCATCAGTTATAAGGATGAGCTTGGAATAAAGCAAGAAACATATGGAATCAAGAGGCCAGTGCAGATTCGGCCCATAACGACCTCACAGTTAGCAAAATGTATTAGAAAAGGAAGTCAGATATATGCTTTGCAAGTGAGCTATGCCAACTCAAAAGATAAAACAACCACAATGGAGAACATTCCTGTGATACAAGAATTTGTTGATGTGTTTCCGGAAGAGATTCTTGGATTTCCACCTAAAAGAGATATAGATTTTACCATTGAATTAGTGGCAGGAGCAATCCCGGTATCCCGGGCCCCCTACAGAATGAGCATACCAGAGTTGACAGAATTAAAAATGCAAATACAAGCGCTGTTGGACAAAAACTATATCTGCCCTAGTGTGTCCCCTTGGGGAGCCCCGATATTTCTTGTTAAGAAGAAAGACGGGACCCTTCGTATGTGTATAGATTATTGTCAACTAAATAAGTTGATGATCAAAAACAAATACCCTCTGCCCCATATTGATGAACTGCTTGATCAAGTAAAGGGAGAAATATTTTTTCTAAGATTGACTTCTGATTGGGGTATCTCGAAGTCAGGATTAAAGAGGAGGATATAGCTAAGACAACTTTTAGAACATGATATGGCCATTATGAGTTTGTGGTGTTACCTTTTGGGTTGACCAATGCCCCTACAACTTTTATGTGTTTAATGAACAACGTATTTCACCAGTATTTGGATAAGTTCATGCTGATCTTCATTGACGATATATTTATTTATTCTCGTATGATCAAAGAGCACCAGGAGCACCTCATATTGTTACTGCAAACCCTCCAAGAACACCAACTATACGCTAAGTTCAGCAAATGCGAATTTTACAAAGAGCAAATACAATATTTGGGGCATATTATTACTAAGGAAGGAATCGCTGTGGATTCTAAAAAGATAAGGACTATAATAGAATGGTTTGTACCTAAAGATGTGGCGGATATCTGCTCCTTCATGGGATTAGCAGGCTATTACCGACAATTTGTGGAAGGATTTTCAAGGGTAGCTTATCCCATTACATCCTTATAGAAAAAGGGACGGGCCTTTAGGTGGACCCCTAAATGTCAAAAAAGTTTCGAACAACTTAAAAACCTGCTCACCACAGCACCCATTTTAAGCATAGCTGATCCCAACAAAGATTATGTGGTGTGCACAGACACAAGTAAAGAAGGAGTAGGAGGTGTGTTGATGCAAGAAGGAAAGGTAATAGCATACGAATCAACAAAATTAAAAGAACATGAGCAGAAATATTCTGCTTACGATCTAGAGATGGCAGCTATGATTCACGCCCTGAAAATGTGGCGACATTACCTTATCGGAAGAAAATTCCTGTTATTGACAGATCACCACAGTCTGACCAATTATTTTAGCCAGCCCACTCTAAATGCAAGGCAAGCACAGTGGGTGGATTTCCTGAGTAGTTTTGATTTTGAGTTCAAACATTTGAAATGAAAGGAGAATCGGGTGGTGGACGATTTAAGTCGAAAATTGCAATGCCTATACGAAATTTCCTGCAGTGAAGGGAAAAGCCCCTTCGAGGAAATGATTAAAAAGGCAGCTGAACAACATGTTATTTATCAACAAATAAAACAACAAATTCAACAACTGACTAGCAAAGAAAAACAGTGAAATTATGTTTTGGGTGCTAATGGAATGTTATATCACAAAGGAAGGTTGTTTGGGCCCAATCAGAACAATATTAAAAATATGATATTAGATGAGTATCATAGGAGTCATTATGCTAGGCACCCAAGATATCAAAAGATGATCACTGCACTTCGGAAGGAATATTATTGGCAGGGTATGAAGAAAAATGTGGCTGGTTATTTGGCACAATGTCTAGAATGTAACGCCAACACCTTGCGAGATTATTACAGCCATTACCCATCCCAGAATGGAAGTGGGAAACCATTTCTATGGATTTTATTACAGGTTTGCCTAAGTCAACGAAAAATAATGATTCCATCATGGTGGTGGTGGACAAGCTAAGTAAGTCAGCACATTTTATACCAGTGCAATCCACCTACAGGGCTATGTAGATCGCCCATGTTTTCATGCAAAATATATTTAAGCTGCATGGGTTACCAAAGACCATAATTTCAAACTGTGATGTGAAATTTACATCAGTATTCTGGAAAACATTGTTCAAGGAATTGGGGACTCAGCTGAATTTTAGCACAACTTATCACCCTCAAACTGACGGGCAAACCGAACGAGTGAACCAAGTGGTGGAAGATATGTTAGGAGCATATGTGATGCAGCAATCAACCAAGTGGGAGGATTATCTGTACTTGGTTGAGTTCGCTTACAATAATGGCTACCACACATCATTGCTAATGAGTCCTTTTGAAGTGTTTTATGGGCGGAGGTGCCGCACCCCCTCAAGATGGATTGGACCGGAAGAGAAATTGATGTTAGGTCCTGAAATGCTTAAGGAGATGGAGGCACTAGTTAAAAAGGTACGAGCTAATCTGAAGGTAGCTCAAGGTAGGAAAAAGATCTTCGTTGACCAGAAAAGGAGGTTCAAGGAGTACCAGGTCAGTGATCGTGTGTACGTGAGAATTCAAGCATAAAAGAGCACATTACAGTGGAGCGGGTGCACTAAGCTGGCACCTCGATACTGTGGACCACTTCCGATTTTAGCAAGAATTGGACCAGTGGCTTACCAGCCCGTTCTACCAAGTCACATACAAGTCCATAATGTCTTTCATGTCTCCATGTTAAAAAAATATGTTTATGATCCTAAACATGTGATTAAATGGGAGGACATTCAAGTGAGAATTATCTCCGATAGATCAGTCTAAATATTTTCTTTTTAAGGATACTGACTTAGAAATTTTCATGTTGCAGGTAGAACAAGAAGGAGAGATCCGAGTTGAGTTGCTGAGCATCCTCGTTCAGAGAGAAGTAACGCTACGGAAGTGGGATATTACCCAAGTTGAAGTGCAGTGGCAGCGCTTTGGGCCTGATGAGGCCACTTGGGAGGATGGAGAACTCATGAAGCAGGCTTACCCAGGGCTATTTAGAACCGAAGGACATCGGGACGATGTCTAATTTCAGGAAGGGTAGATGTCATATCCCTAGACAATTGTAAATATTTTTATTTACCTCAGTTAAAAAAAAAGAAACAAACTAAAGGATAATGATTATTACCTGTTGAATAAATTGATATTTTTTTCAGTAAATGAAAATGAAGGATAATTTCCTAGTAACAGGGATATCATGTAGCTTCTGAGGAGAGAAGTTAATATTTATATTTAAAAAAAAACAGTTGCAAAAACCCTAACTACCCTTTTCCCCCTAATCGTGGAATGGCTTCCAGGAAAAAAAAAAGAAAAGGGAACTGCCGTAGAGGACAGGCAGTAGGAATAGGGTGAAGGGACATACCACGTCTGGTGATGATCAGATGGTAAGGGCACATAATGCATGTAAGTAGCAAAGGATATAGTCTTTGAGCGAGCTAGGGGGGAGATTGGTCTCGAAAGACAATCTCATGGTTGGGTGGTTGACTAGCTGTAAGAAGCAGAGGTAATCCTAAAGAAAAAGGAAGTGCACTGACAGGAGACAATACAGGTATGAGAATTCTGACCTGAAATTATTAAATTTTTTATTTCTATAGGTTCCATATATTTAGAATATGTGTAAATATGTTCAGGAAGAAGGAAAATGGTGGGGTTAGTTAGACCTCCTTTGAAATTTATTTTCCGGGTAATAGCAATAATAAGCTGCCGAGAAGGGAATGAAACTTAGAGAACTTTACAGATACCGTGTCTGTTAAATAATTTTCCCTCAGGCTAGAACTTGAAAGGATATACGAGCATAACCATATTCGGGTTAAGGTTTCCATTGTAATTTTATGGACAGGGACCATACCGAATATAAAAACCATTTGTAAACAACATCGGATGAAAAAGATAAAACCCTTAGGAAGACGGGGAAATTAGACTTCTAGCTCTATGAAAACATTAATAAACTAATTGAGAAATAGAGCGCAATGTATAGACAGACCCTAAGAGTATACAGTGAACATAACTGGTTAATTCTATAGATATTCACAGTTGATTCGTAATGTTGCACTGAGTTTCTTTTATTTAAAAAAAAAAAAAGAGACAAAGATAAGCAAAAAGGGCCATCATTTCCCTACTACAAGCATACAGTGACCATGAATACCCCCAATTCAAAATTACAAAGATTAATGCAAGACTATAGGCTATTGCAGGGGTTCGACCCTTGAATTAAGGAAGTGTCAATCGTAGTCAGACACGGCTGGAGATCCACTCCACACATATTCCATTAAACAGTGCAAGAACCCCAAATGAAAGTTGGGTATTGTGTATGGTTGAGTGAATGGGTTGGTTGGAAACACCACGCATCAGGATTTGACACATCCACAATTAAAGAAAGAACAAGAACTTGGTTGCATGTGGAAGTTAATGAGAATGAAATTCAGGACGATTGTTGGGAAGCAGGGCTTGGACCCTCTCAACAAAAGACACATGCACATGAAACGAACCAATTCAAGGTCGAGAGATTAAAACATACAGGTCTGTATATTTCTGTGCAACTTAAATAAAAAATCTTGACATTATTAACTGTTGGCAACACTATGAATTCATAAAAAAGAAAAACTTCCCAGACCAGCCGCGATGCAGAAATTCATTAACAGAAATATAATAAGAAACCCATTTTCATATTATATCAACAGAGCAACATAATAACTACATCCCATCGAATAAGGGTATCAATGTGCCCAAGAAAAATGAGCAGAGAATACATTTAATTCTATAGAACCCCAATGTGTTGAAGAAAAACACGCAGAGTGTGTATTAAATATTATACAATTCATAATATTCAAGCTAGTCGAATGCCCAACTTTAGAGAACTATAATTACATGATTCTTCTAATACAAAGCCTGGAGTGTGAAGGAAATTCATACATCCTTTGCCCAACAGTTATCATAATATCTAATAGTTAACAAAATATGGAGGAAATGGGAAGAGCCACCCTCTGAGACAATCAATCAAGGCCACAACCAAAAGGCTTGTCATACCTGGACCCCTAGCAAGTTGAAGGAGGGTTTTCCTTAGTCGAGTCTAGGCTGCCACAGGGTAGATAGGCACCCAGCCTGGATAAAAACAACCCACGCAATAGGGTTAGATAACAATGGAAGGTATGTGAGCTAATGTAAAATGTTAAAGACACTGTTTCACACTCTGTCAAAGAAAACTTACCACTAAGGAAAAACCACCAACATGAGACAGTTCTCGTACCGGACGCTGTGGAATGCCCTCAATATCGTTCAACCTGTAGCTTGATTGAACCATGCACAAAACAAGAATTCCTTAATACAGCAACAGAGCGCTTAGACAAGAGGAAGAACAAAGAAAAACAAGTATGACCCTATTTCATGTGAATACCTGAAGGCTAGGTGCCAGGGCTGTCAACGCAGAAACAAGGTCTGTAGCTTCGGCTCTCTGGTGTTGAATGCATGGAATGAATGCAGAGCTGGCCGCACAAATGTTTCCAAGCAAAAAGAACTCTGCCACCCATAGCAACTCCTATAGTCTAGGATGAAAACCCGTGAAGAACTGTTGCCGTCAGATGGTCAGGACTGATCTCCACCATAGATGGGGCAAGTATACCATGCAAAACGAGAGATGGTAATACCAGTCGGCCTCGTACAAAACGGAGTTGGTAGGAAATTAATTCCACATGGGAATGGATAAGGCAGCCATGTGACACCCCAAGGGAGAACGGGAGTCACCACCTGACTGTAGGCTGCATGGATAACGTGTGTGATACCCAACAAAGACTTCCAATGTAAAAATCTAATACTTGAACAATCCACATATGGATGAAAACCAATGTTGACACAGCAATCAATTGATGTCACCAGGCGAATAACCATGTCGGTTTGGGACTTTAATCCTTTGGTTGTAATAGTTAAAAAAAAAATAATTACCTTTATTTTTTTTACATAGTGAATGGGTCTGTGACACTTCCTTACATTTGAGGAATGGAACTTATGCTAAAGCGCATTCAAGTACATGTACTAATTGGATATTATGATATGTTTATCAAACTATGAAGGGAATAATATTGGCATGGTGATAGTCAATCAACTCATAAAGTATTCTCATCTTTTTCACTTTTTCATCATTTTAAGGAAATCATGGGGGTAACGGAAGAAATTCAAAAGATACATGGAAAAATTAACATTATTGTAATTAGTTGCAACATATCTCTATCTTATGCATGAAAATGGGATATAGTTTGTGTTTTAAATTTAAACTAACTTTTTATGTCATCACTTAGTTGATGTCTCTTGAAATTCAATCCTTATATTCATGAAGATAGTGGATACCAAATAAAATGAAATATAAGAAGCAATTATAATTATATATTCATTCCATTAAATATTCATAAATGTCTTAATTTGTAGTGAGGGAAAAAATCATCTATATAGAATACCCAATCTGGATAATACCTAATGTGGATAATAGTGACTTATTACTTATAACCTATCTCGCTACTCAATGTTGCTAATTTGAGAATTTCACTACAATGTATTTACCTATAAGCAAAGCTTGGAGTACAACTAAGTTTGGGGTTTCCATCCATATTAAATGATTATTTATATAGCTATATACAATATTGATTTACACTTACCCTAACACGACTCTCTTTTGGCAATAAATATAAAATTCTAACAATATTTTCTTTTGTAAGCTCACAAACATATACTACCCTTGTAAATATATACAATACATGCTACAAAGAGTCATCTTGACTAGCTCAAATATCTAGAAATGAAAGCTAGATTGAGGAAACTAGTCAAGGTTTCTACTTAACTCATCAAGACCGTAGTTTGAGTTAGGAGTTACCATGCACATTGTTATTATAATTACAAAATGTGGCTATGAAAGCTGTGAGAACCAAAATGACATAAAAACATAAAACAATAAAATTTAAATGTATAGAAATTGTTGAGCTTAATACTAATGGTCTTTCACCACAAGGATGTCGTGCCATTAACTAGCTGAAGTAGCTTGTGTGGGGTTACTAAGGTGTGTTTGTGCTCTATCAAGATGCATTGCAACCTCAATTGATTGCATTTTCTTATCCATAATCTGATACAACACATGGAGCTCCTCCATCTAAAGGAGGATCTTTTCCCTGCTCTCGTTATGATCAAAGAATACATTTCCCAACAAATTCTTGATGTTCTAATACAAGTCAATATCATGAAAATACTAATTTTGATGAATCTTGGCATTCCTAAATATGACACTCATTTATCAAATTTTGCCACGACCTCATAATCTAAAATTTCATTCTTGTTTCGATCAACTCTTATTCAATATCAAATATATCTTGGTGTTTCAACAATGAGCTGTGTTCCTTGCAAAAAGGTGTCGAAGCTTAGACTTGGGCTTGAACTCAAGAATTTCTTATTGCGCCATGGACCCCACCATAACTTCTTGAGTATGTCATCTCTCTAGGCAATTGGTAAGAGAAACATATGAATCTAGAAAGGATGTTATGTGGAACCCAAGGAATGGGAGACATTAGAGATTGAGAGTGAGGGAAGGAGAAATACCTGGAGAGTTATCTATAGGAGATAAGCGAATGAAGGTAAAGCTTATGGAGAAAGAAAGGCTAGTAGACTAATGAGCCCTAGTATTTCATCAAGGATGTTACAACTCCTAAGACCCTAAAATTGAATTATCAACCTGGGCTTCGTTCAAACTTAGAGGTGAAAATGTTATATGCACAGTAGGTAAATTTCTACTCATGTCACCCTCAGTCATTGGATCATATCAAGAGATTAAAATACCACTCCTTCAACTAACTAAAAAGAGAATTTCTATTAAAATATGAAAACATACCCTAATTTGAAGGAAATGAACAATATCCTAGTTGTTTTTGGTTTTGGCCTCCTCTTCGAGATCTTCGAAATGAGGTATTATGATAGTCGAACAAAGATCGTATGCCAAAGTTACAACCCTAAGAAGTTGATGTACCAATTTACCCAAAAAGAGCCCACAGTTTTGGCACTTCATCTCCTAGGGTTAGGTTTTTTGATGTTTAGGATTTTCCATTATTTCTTAATAATAAATAGGCCTTTTAGCCTCATTGTAACACAGTTTGGAGGCACGTAGCTACCACATCTCTTCTTAGAGATAAGCTACCATCGCCTAAGCTAGTTTACTTCCATTATGTTTGTAAGCATATTTCAGTACTTTTTATTAAAGAAATGAAGTGTTATTTATGCTGCAACTTTGTACTTATGGTTATATCTATGATTTTTTGCGTTATTGTTGAAGTTCAGATTAGTGGTATCATAGGGGTTTTCTCTTTTTGTGTTTTTCCATGCATGTCCCCAATGAGGTTGGGTTATAAAGAGTGAGGGTTCAAACTGGTTGAACCATTGCAAGGCGAGCCTCGCAAATCCTAACAGTCTCCCATGGCAGAAGAGAAGAAAGATGAGGAGTTACGATATCCTTTCAAAATCTTCCTCAAAGAAGCCCTCAAGTGACAAAGGAATGTGATGATGGACAACTTTTCCCAAATCCTTCAATGGCTACCCAAAGGCGACACATCTCCTTCTAGTAGCCACTCTAGAAGCTCCACGCCCTTTAAGGTACAAGTTAACTTTGACATCCCCATATTTGAAGTTCAGATAGATGCAAACGTTGTAGATAAATGGTTAAATCTGCTAGAAGGATATTTTTCTATTCATTATTTTTCTAGCTGGGAATCGATTACTTTTTCACTTCTCAGTGCCACCCCTCACATCAAGGACTAGTGGGAAACCTACTTTGAGAATAAGGAAAAAACTACACACTCACTATTTTCAGCCACACTCACTTGGAATTCATTTTCGAATGCCATCAATGATCAATACTACCTGGTTAGGAGCTATGAGGATAAATACATAAAGTGGACCATGTTGCAACAGGGAAGGTACCAAGACATGTCATAGTTTATGAATGTTTTTCATACCCTTTGCACGAAGTTGAGTATTAAGAATTCTGAGTGACATTTGGTACTCAAGTACCATGATTATCTACACATATAGATCTAGGATGAGATGGAGTTCCTCGACATCTCCTTACTTGGCACGACGTACCGATACACTATCAAGATTGATCAGAAGTTTAAAAAGAAGAAGTGGGACTTTGGATATATGAATCCGAAGAAAGGGAAAGGCACCCCCAAAAACATAGAGCAAAGGAAAAATCTAAGACGGGGTGACCCAAGACAACCCGCTGAAGCCAAAAGAAAAGAACAACACCCCGAAGATAAATAAGGACATGGAAAATGGTGTCAGTTCCATAAGAGCTCCACTCACAACACAAGTGAGTGTCGAGCCAATTAGTCATTGTTTGTTCAGTTGAAGGCTTCTGAATCAGACACATTTTCTTACTCTAAGTCATAACCTAACAACGGGAATGAAAAGGGGAAGCAGATCATTGATGTGGAGCCCAGTGCCACCATGGCCACAACTAAGATCCAGAAGAATGAGCCTAAAGATCTAGAGGAGGGGGAACACCTCTTCCAATCACATATGTGGGTGAACGGTTCTCTGTCATATTTCATTTTCGATAGTGGGAACCAAAATAACCTCATTTTAGTAGAGGTCATGAAGTGGTTTGGTCTATCGACTAAAACACATCCACTACCGTACACCATTAGGTGGCTACCTTAAGGAATGAGATCTCTACGTCAGCTAGCAGCGTCACCTTCCCTACAACATCAAGCCCTTCATGGATGAGGTATTGTGTGTGTTAGCACTCAAATCTGTCTTAGGCTAAAATAAGGCAAGACTCAAGGCCACATCAAACCATGCTCAGCCTCGTAGCTAGCCGTACGAGGACAGGAGAGGGCTCTCTCTGGGTCAAACTCGGAAAAAGATATTTGAAAAGGCTCGAGATGAACGAATTGATGACTGATTTTAGGCTAGGTATTAAGTACAAAGAGTTTAGGATTGATTTTTTATGATTTTGTTGAAATCAAGGGAAAGGCAATTTTGGGTGCGGGGATGAGGCACAGTTTTGGCAGAGGTCCACTTGGGGCAAGATAGGCAATTGT
>APFE030921478.1:0-12493 GCA_000404065.3 Pinus taeda
CTGAAGCCATTATACCATGTGGTATATTCAAACTGCTCCACTACACACTCCACTTCGTACTCCATTATGCACTCCACTCCACAAAATGACGAGTCTTTGCGAAAAAACTAGGCCAAGTTGGGTTGCGGCCAAAAAGGGGTTTGATTTTCATCTCTAGTAGGGGTGAATGAGATGTGTAAATTAATTTTGTGATTGCTAGAGGTCAAGTTACACCCACAAATCAATTTTTATTTTAATTGAAATCCACAATAAGGGGGTAGAGGTTTTTCAATATTGTTGTAACTTCTTTTTGCCTATGCATTATCTTTTAAATGTCATAGATTCCTAGAAAAAAACAGTTAACTTAATTTTATTTAAGCACTTTGTAATAAAGCACACTAAATTAAATGTTGCTTTAGATTTTATTATGGAATGAACATATAGTGTTTAAATAGTTATTTTTTTTATTTAAATAAAGATTGTCATGGAAGAAATTTATGTCTAGGTATATTCATAAGTACCAGATCCATCCTACTCACATCAACAATCATTAAGTGATTGTTGGACGCCTCGCAATCCCAATGGTAAAATAAGCGGGTTTACAAGAAATGATATTAATTTTACCACCCATTAGTATGTGTTAACATCCCAGGGATTGCAGGAACCCCCCCACACACTGCTCCCACCCTCTACTAATGCTCCCACTACTTTAGCCCACCACCACACATTCCGCCAAAATAACCATCAACACATTCCTCGATAATTTAATAATTTGACCATTGAATTATCAAAATCACTTTTGTCAATGTTCTTCTTATTAATTGTAGACCAGCCATTAATGATTATTCTAATAATTTTTTTGAAGAATTACTGATAAGCCTAAATCGCTTCTACCAAGCTATTGATCTTCTATATGTCATTCTTAGCCAAAACACTATGTGACACCAAATCATCAAATTGTAGTAATTAACCAGTGCTACCAATCACAAATTCACTAGGCATTCTCTTTAATCATTCTATGTTCTTTCATTTTTTATAACGGAAAGTCAGAAAGAGAATTCTAAAGTAACTATCGAAATCCTGACCTTACCCCCTGTACCTAATTTAGATTAATTTCCCCTTGTTGATACTCATTTTAAGATTACAGAAACCCAATGTGAATTTGACCTTTATGAGCTTCATAATTGGGCATTTCAAAAAAATTTAAGAAGTTGATGATGAGAGTCTACTTTTGGGAGTCCATGTTGCCCCAATTTTGTTTCCCTCAAACCCATCACTTCCCCGAATTCATCACCCAGTGCGAAAGCCAATATTTTCCAAGTCAAAGGGCCATAATTTCCGGAAATAATGAAATTTTGTTTTTTATAACCCCAGAATCAATTTGTCAAGCTTTGGAGATAAACCCTCATAAATTTGTCATCCTTTTTTAGCGAACTCTTTGATGGAAATTTATCGAAAACTTACCTTTCAATAGTGATCCCATAATTTTGAGTCCTTTCTTCCTGAATATTCTGAATTACCTCAAACAAATCCACCTTACTCTTCTACCATCTTTCCATAAATGTCCACATAGGTTATTTCCATGGTTTTTTGTCCTTTAGGATACTAAAATGATCAATGGGTGGATGAATTCATCTTATGATTTTTCTTAGTATTTTCATCTAGCAAAAAGCCCTCAATTTTCTTTAATTTTAGTCAGATTTTATCCATGAACAATTTTTAAATTTTAGTGCTAAGGGGTCTCAAACATCAGTCAATTTTGGTATATCTATTCTTGTATCACTAGTCAGAAAGATTCATAATTTCATTGCAAAATTTGGATTCACAAGGAAGGCCATAGTTAGTTCTCCACTAGACCTCATTGGTCAGGAAAAATTCAGAGTATTATTTCAGTGATTTTATACATCAATTTTTATACATATCATTGTGTCTTCTTAGCAGTGATACAATTCCTAGGATATCCACTAAAATCAAAAGGATTTTACATCTTAGTGAGTATTCAAAAGTAGGAGATTGGTATCTTTACCAAAATTTATAGAAATCTGAGTTTATGGTTGTGAATTGCCTCCATACAAGATACCAATTTTTGTGCCTATGAGAATTTTTTCTATTGAATTCATTAGGTAGAGGATGAACATGGATGAAATTAATTTTGTGGCTAGGAAGAAGAAGGCTCAATTTAAGTTAAAGGAACAAGTATATCCATTTAGTTAATACTAGAGTAGCATAAGAAGAAGTTGAAAATTTATTGAAACGAATGACATTTAAGTTGAGGTTTAGCTGGCCTGATGACCCTCTGCAAATAGTTTCATATATCAACATTGAACAGAATTCAACTCCTTATATCTATATATCCACACCAAAAATTGACCAGTATGTAAATCAGGAGATATCAGGGGAAACACCTTGCAAGAGATGGAGGAGCGAATATCTAGTGAGACAACTCTAGAGACCCCAAGGTTGAAAGAAAAATAATTTAAAGTACCTAGTGAGAGTACATCTCCTACAGGTTCAAGTCATAGACCAATGAAATTTAATGTTTTAAAAATGAGGAAAACAATGAATGTAGAAGAAGAGTCATCAGAGGTCATAAATTGATAGGAACCTACGAAAATGGTACTATCAAGGGAGACAGTGTATTTTCTACAACAAACTAAAGAAATAGTTCTAGATTCCCTTGCTTATCCTTCTTTAGAATAGTAGAGTATTTTTGCAAGATCCGGAGAAATGAAGAAGAAGAATGAAGAATTAAAGACTTCTACATATTCTGTGTTTTGGAAATAGACTTCCACTACTCAACCTAAATTGTTATCTACACTTGACCCTGAAAAAGGGTAGTTTCAATTAGCATTCCTTGAACCAAAGGTTTTAGTTCCTAAAAGTGCAAAGGACTACAAAACTTCTATAAAAATTTTGACACAAAGAAGATTAATCGAATAGATCAAATTGACCTTCTTAAACATGAAGGTGATATGATCTATTCCTCATTGACAAGCTCTTCAATGGAGATGTCAAAATTACCAGCTTCCTTAAACAATATTCATTCACATCTCAAGCTAGAAAAGTTGTCTTCCCTGGCCAAATATACTGGAATAAAATCATTAGAATATTTGGAAATAAAATTAGGATTAGGTCCTAATGATGTTAACGTTTCCTAAGACATCATAAAAAATAGGAACGCAGACACTCAAGCAATTAGAAAGAGGATAAAATTTCCAACAATAGAACATCCCCAAACTTAGTAAATGGGGCAGATAGAGAAAGAGAAATAAAATATGCTAAAAAGGATATAAATAGAATATTCAGATCCGAAAAATGGAGAAAAAATTGGAAAATATATTAAAATAGAAAGAACAACAAATAAATGGAGGAAATTCTACAGTGCAAATAGAATCAACCAGTCGAGAAGCCACTAAAAAATTATCAAAAGTCATGGGATATCTATCCTTAAGAAATGTGGAAATAGAAAAATTGAAGGCATTCCTATAGAGAATGGAAGACAGTAAAATTAAGACAGATAATGCATATATTTTGGAGGTGAAGAATAACTTCAA
Source organism: Pinus taeda (assembly GCA_000404065.3). Lineage (NCBI taxonomy): Eukaryota > Viridiplantae > Streptophyta > Pinopsida > Pinales > Pinaceae > Pinus > Pinus taeda. Next base: position 3,534 of record APFE030921478.1, read on the forward strand.
ACTAACTAAACAACTTCAAAAATACATGGATGAGTCACTTAGTGCACATTCACTATATGAAGCAAAGGAGAAAATATGGATAGATACTAATTGTACCATTTTAGAGATGTGGACATCCATTGGAATAATTTTTTAACAATAGAAACTGGTATAGAAAGAAAAAGCAACCATAACAGAAATCAAAGAAGGATTGGATCACAAACCAAGAGAAGCACAAATAATAATTAAAATGTTGAACTAAAAAACCAAATATGATCTTGAAGAGATGGGAATCAAAGATAGGAAAGACACAGTCCTAGAGGTCAGAAAGGTATTGAAAAAAAGGAAATTAATGTTGCAGCTGGAAAATTAATGTCAAAACTTGGAATCTCAAATTAAAAAGTTCCAAACAAAATTTTCTATCCTCCAGCAAAAATGACTTCCATCCTTAAGGGATTATAGTGACCAATTGATTCCACTTGGGAATTACCACTACAAATTACATGACATAGCATTAGATAAGTTAAGATTTTCCAAGCTAAAAGGGATCATAGGTCGCAGAGCTTTTATAGAAGGTTTAGAATATGAATTATTTATATTGCATGAATTCCATCATTTATTCATTACTAATACAACTTCTGAGAAGTATACGAAAGTCGATGACGCCTACAGGAAGGTAAATAAATCTTCATGCCATCTGATGATAAATGGGATAAGTTCCTCGAACTTCTGGAGTAAACTGAATGCAGAATTCCAGGTAGCATCACAAAATGGCAGGAATAATATGCAGTTTTTCAAGTGTCGGTAAAATAAAGATAGGAGAACAAAGAGAAGATAAAAATATTAAGGCAGTAGTTGCAAGCAAAATCCTTGAATAATGTGCAGATTTTCCAGAATCAGTATTAGATTTCTGTTTTTTAATTGTATTAATTAGATATATCAAAATTATTCTGCATAAGAATTTTTTTTGTAAAGGATTGTATTAAATTAGATATTTTTTAGTTACAATATATATAAGCATTTTAATTCGAAGTAAGGAAGGTTGAACATTTGATGTAGCCAAGAAACATCATTCTACTTCTCTAGAAGTTTATGAAGATAATCAAATGATTCTAAATTCAGTTTTAATAGTAGTTGTGTTCATGTGATTTTTTCTAGTGCATTCATTTATGTTTTTCATCATATGTTCAAGGTAATGATAGGAGTTAGGGAAAGGCTAAGGTAAATATTAACTTCCATGACAACCCACTACAAAGTTATCATCATCACTGAGACTAGCTAATTGAACAATTTATTTAAATTAGTACCTCTACATCACTTAATTGTTACCTTCTATGATCTCTTCAATATATATATGTAACACCCTCCTCCCACATCTACCCAAGTAACTAACCAACCGGGGTAAATAACGAGAGGCTACTATGGTGGGATTCAATCTCCTATGTGACCTTAAGGAAATAGAATCGACAGAAACACAACAAGTATTCCTTCTACATTAGCTACAAGACCCATAATAACCATGCCAACATTTCAGGCAACTTTCCCCTAGGTCCCACTAAAACTTCTTATCACTTGCCCTATGGATTCTCTTCGGTAATTCAAGCATCCAAGGACCTTTGCACACTCTCATAGGCCTACATGCTAGTGTCCAGAGACCAATTTGTCAAGTTCAGTGCCAACGTCCCTGGGATTTGAGCTACTTTTTCTAGCCAATAGCCCAAGTCACTGCCCAGAATGGAATGATATCTTAAGAATAGTAAAATAATAGAGAAACAATGAAGTAGAAGTAACTAATTAAACAAGCCCTTAATCAGACCCCTACTAGTCATGATAGGCATTTCATCAAACCTATCGCAAACATGTAATCTACTGGTGTAAATAACATAATTAAGTATAGGGATCTAATACTTATCATAGAAATTATAAGAATCATTGTTCCCTCATGTCTTTTGTTGCAATATCATCTATTATTTCATCAATACATTGTCCATTCATTTACAATTAAAAACATACCAATAGCCATACATATCTATTTTCATAAATCATACATATAACCAGCATACTAACAACATAAATAACATAAATATATCATCCATAAAACCACCTATAAACCAATACATTTAGACATGAAAACGAAGGGAATGAATTTCTCATTAATGAATTCAAAAACCAACTAGATATGGGGCTACCACGTTCCACCTGACCATAGATTGGGTGAGCTAAGTCTCTCTTCAGTCGATAACCCATGTGCCATATTCCAAACATGAATGTGGGACTCATAACCAACCGAAAAGAACCAAACAAGCATGGATGGTACTAGAGTTCTCCACCTACACCGTGAGGAATTTGAGTGCCTCCTAGTCTTTGAGTATTTACCATAATCCACAGTTTGATCCAGGGATCACTAGGCCCTACACCAAGACCCACTCCCAATGGACAGTATTGGGTACCAGTGTCCCACAATGGTCCTTCTCCTAAAGTGGTTTACTAGAATCTTGTTGCATGTTCCAATTCCTTTATTGTTGCAAATTCTTGTAGTCAATTTCAACCACCCAACTGGGCATGTTCATGCATTATTGTACCAAACACATAATTTCCATTAGATTCAAAATAAATTCACATCATACCTCATTTGTATCTCGTCAATAAGGTATACTTTCAATCCTATTTACTTCCTCTCGCAAGAAGTCAAACTAGCATCTTTGTCCAAATCATCATGTATAAACATATCACATTAGGTTAGCTCAAAACATAACCATCATAGATCAAAATCATAAATCACATGTTACCATCATAAACCAAAAACATAGATCACTTGTAATAATCATAGACCAAAATCATAAATCACATGCATAATAACACTGAAATAAAATACTAATACTTATCCTTTAATCAATCCTTGACTTCTACCTTTGTCCTTATTTTGTATGCACTCTAGATCTGTTTCCATTCGCGAAAAACACCTGGTTCCTTCTCCTCAACCATGTGCACATACACATAGTGTGCATCACACATATACATCCACACATGACACACAAAATTGTGCAATACATGCACCTACACCTCACATATAACTCATATTCCTACACCTAGTGTACAACACAAGGAATACACATATCACGATACCATGACTACACAATGCACATACATAGTACCGCATGCCCGTAACACATCATGTATGACATGCATATAATGCCACACATACAAAAATACCATATGTACAACATGTAAACAATACCAACTATACACTGCACCACCAACACAGCATGACATGCACAACATCACATGTACACAACACCTCCTGCACAATGCATACACAATGCTACATGTACATTGCACCACATGTAAAACATATACACAATACCACATGTAAACGAAACCACCTGCATGACATGTACACGAAACCACATGTACATAGCATCACATGCATGACATGTACATAACACCAAATGCACATAGCACCACATGTGCAACATGTACACGACACCACATGCTCATAGCACCACTTGTACAATCACACACACAAAACCATATGTACATATCACTGCATATAAAAAATGTACATAGCACCCGATGTACACAATGCTACATATGCAACATTCACACAACATTATATGTACCACCTTGTACATATTCATTGCATAAACAACATGTACACACACTATATATACACAACATTTCCCACACACAACATGAAAGATGCAACATGTACAACATATAAAACATATGCACAACAGTAGTACCTCACATCTGAAAGCACATTGTCTCTACCAAGAAACCTTGCTTCCAGTGTCTTATCCATGCTTGTCCCAACATGCCGCAAACCACACTACATTTCACTGATGTATCCCTTAGCATTACTTATCATCACATAAGTATAGGCATAATACAAGCATACAATATCAATTCATATGGACATGATATTGACCTCATATATTTTTCATGACTACTCTTCCCACTTGGTTCCCATAAGAGTAGGAACTTCATCATGCCATTCTCTTACATATGCAATCATTCCTACATAAGAATGATCCCTGACAACCCTGTCAAATAGTGACATGGCTACATAGATACATAGAGACATATACATAAATATTAGCATAAAACAATCATGATCTTGTTAGACACAACATACATACATACATACATACATGTATATAAACATGATCATAATTACCAAATATCATAAGGTCAAGGTCAAGAGAACTCCCTTTATCCATGTACACCATGCACTACAATGAGAATGATCGTTCCCTACACAGCCAAGGAATCTAATGCCTCAGATCCATTTACTTCACTTTTCTTGATTAGTTTTCCCATGATTGTTCTATCATCATCTATTTACACCGATGGACCAAACCAGTCCAACTGGTTGTCATACACTTTCCTTGAACTTCCTTCATACATGCACCAGTTTCATCTAAGTCGTAAATTTCCTACTGGATTTCATTCATCTCTCTTCGATCTCCACTAACTTTCCTCTTTCCTAGCCAATTCCCTAGACTCAATACTTAAAAGGCAAGGACAAGAAACAAACAAGAAGCATACCTTGAAAACCAATAACGATACGACACCACAAACAAAGTGGCATGATCATGCACTATAAATAACAAAACTACAAATCAAGCACAAGAAAATCACAAAAGACCAAAAGCACAAGACTAACAAAAAACACCATGAATCAATCCCCATGGTTCCCAATGCTTCCAAAGGAAATCTGAGCCTGAGCCTTCTTCAAGATTTTCTGGTAGTCTCTTTGCCATGTAATCCCCTACATCATATTTCCATGAATGCATAATTTTCACTGCATAAATAAACATAACAACATGTTAGTTACCTTACCTTTTTGTGCCAGGCACATTGCCTTCTAACTCAACATGTCCATGCCATCCCTCAAGGGGATCTAATTCCCTTGACAAATTCATCCATAACTAGAAACTAGTTGATATACTTATCAAATACATGTTCATGATTATAGCACATATCCACATAGTGTCAGAAGAAATCAAGGTTAAGAATACTTCATGTATGCAAAGAATTCATTTGTTTGGAATTAGGGTTTCCAAACATAGCTAAAGGAATTATTTCCAATTCCTTTCTTTTACCCTTTTACCTTGTTGCAATTGAGTCTTACTACATAATGCCACATCACCTAAATGTTAGCCATATAAACACATCAATTTTTACCTTGTCATGATAATCCCAAGCATGTTTCCTGTAACTATTCACATATGTCAACCACATGTTCCAAATATCGAGAGAATCATATCTATCAGTTTGAAATCAACATTTATAAATACTAACAATCATGTCATAATCCATAGTCAACTCATAGTCATCATACATAATTCTACAACTATCACCTACTCATACTCAACTACATGTCAGCTATCTCTACACATATGTATTAGTACAATCATCTTAAAACAAGATCATTTTGACAAGAAATATTATAGACACATACTCATATCATTCAAGTAATCAAATATTCAGACAATGGATAGACGACATAATAGACACCAAACACCCACACACAAGTAAACAACATAGTCAAATAATAAAGCACCAAATTAGATGACGTAAGAAAGCTCATACCTTAATGTATCCCAAGGGTGGCTATTTTGTCTACACAGTCAATCAGGTTAGCACGATATAACTTCACAACACACCAACTCAAACACAAATAATACCATGATATGTATAATAGTCACTAACTAACATGTTCACATTATAAACTCATAAACAATTATCATTCATATATAATAATCACATTTGCACACTTAGTGTTAGATTAGTATGACATAATATCACAACATATTAACTCATACCTGAATTTCATAACCTTAACCATTTGCATAGACTAATCCAGCTTAGTATGACATATAACATCAAGATCTTATTGTAATAACCCTAATCATCAAGTTACTAGCATATAATAACAACAAATTATATATCATGATCATCAATGACATATAACCTAATCATCAAGCTAACTATCATATAACAACAACAGGTTATATATCATGTTCATCAAAAAGATATAACCTAATCATCAAGCTAACTATCATATAAAAATGATAATATAAGCTATAAAATACTCATGAACTTATCTAACAAAAAAACAAAAATAGCAATACATATAAGCACGGGCTACTATCATTCCTGATTATCTGACACAAGTGCATATGACTACACTAATCAGTTAGCATCTAACATGTATGTAACCATAACATCTCATACATGTACATAAACCTAATGTATATAACCCTAATGCATATAACAATCCACTAACTAACATACCTCCATGCCCAACCTATATGATGACATGCTCTTTCCCCAAGGTTCAATGTTGCATTCTCACTTTGATGATATGCCTCTCCTGCTCTATCTCAACCGCACATTAGAATCATAAAAAGCAATAGCATCGTGATGACCTAATGTATACAATGACCTCATGCACAACAACCTTCACCATCACAATGCATGCATAACAACATATAGACACTTACATGCATAACAAATGCATATACAACCATACACTCATAATGACACATTCCATAAAAACACCACCAACCTTCACATGGTGACATCACTAGAACCATGATCAACACCATGAAAATGCAACAAGAACATGGACTACAAGCATAAGGAACACCTATGAGACTGACATGAATGCATAACCAACACACCACCCATCTAGTCTGAAGGGTGAAGCATGGTCTGATACCACTCTATAATAGCCTCCTCCCACAACTACCCAAGTAACTGACCAACCGCGGTAAACATGCGACAAGAGGCTACTACTTTTAGATTAAACCTCCTATGTGACCTTAAGGAAATGGAATCGATGAAAACACAACAAATGGACCTTCTACAATAGCGACAGAACCCTTGAGAACCATGACAACACTTCAGCTAGCTTTCCTCTTGGTCCCACTAAAACTTTTGATTACTTTCCCTCTAGATGCTCTCATGTTATGGGCATGCCAACGTCCAGGGACCTCTAGATGCTTTCACATGCCTGCATGCTAGTGTCCATGGACCAATTTTTCTAGTTATGTGCCAGTGTCCTCGGGATTTCAGCAATGTTTTCTAGCCCAGAGCCTACATCACTGCCTAGAAAGGAATGATATATTAAGATGAGTAAAATAACAAGGAAACAATGAAGTAGAATAAATTATTTAAACAAGCCCTTAATTAGACCTCTACTCTCCATGATAGGAATTTCGTCAAACATATCACAAACATGTAATCTACAGGTGTAAACAACATAATTAAGCATAGGGATCTCATACTTTTCTGAGAATCGCTAAGAACCATTGTTCCCTCATTTCTTTTGCTGCATTATCATCTATTAATTCATAGATACATTTTCCATTCATTCACATGTAAAAACATATTGAGATCCATACATAGTTGTTGTCATAAAGCATACATATAACCAACATAGTAACAATAGAAATACCATGAATATATCAACCATAAAATCCACATATAAGCCATTACATTTACACATGAAAACCAAGGGAATGAATTTCTCATTAATGAATGCAAAAACCAACCAGAGATGGAACTACCACATTTGACTCGACCATAGATTTGTTGGGCCAAGTCTCTCTTCATCCAATCACCCTATTGCCATATTTCAAAAATGAATGTGGGACTCATAACCAACAGAAAAGAACCAAATAAGCATGGATGCTACCATAGTTTTCCACCTACACTGTAAGGAATTTGAGTGCCTCCTAGTATCTTAGGATTTACCGTAATCCAAATTCTAATCCAGGGATCACTATGCCCTACACAGAGACGCACTCTCCACGCTTTACGGTATACATCCCATCCCAAGACTACTAGACCCAATGGAGAGAAATCAACCTCTTGGATTTACCATATATCTCGTCATTCACTGACAAGGATTCCTCGGTCCATCGAGGCACACAATCATGGCTTTATCGCAACCCACAATCTGGTTTAGGGGTCACTAGACCAATGGATTTACTATGATCCACATTCTGGTTCAAGGACCACTAGGCCATGTGTTTTTCATTTTGGAGATCCACCTCACTCAGTTTCGAATCCATTTGGAAGTCTAGCTCAACTGAAGTATGGGAACCCATTTCATCAAGGCTATCTAGAAATGGAAAGCCTAGGCTAAAAACACTGTCACTCATGGAAAAACCCATGCCATGATAGAAAAAACCACATGCAATACCATGCATGCCAAATCTAGCTAAGGGCACACACATGCGAATTGATACTTGTAATTAATAATATTGTAGCTTCTTGATCTTGCTCTTCCTTGCTTTCTCCTTCCTTTCTCTCACATTATTTTCCTTTCTTGATTTAATGCTAAGTGCTCCAAGAAAAATCTAAGTGTCCAAGAGTGTGAGAGAAAGAGAATAATGAGAGAGCTCCAAAACTAAACTGACCAAACTTATAATCTCATCATTAGAATCCTTTTTATCAATTAGACCTATATTTTCTTCATTTTCCATTATTTTCCTTCAATTTCCTCCTCACTTGCAACCTATGACCTTTCACCTTCCTTTTCCCTATTTTCCATTATTTACATAAATAAATGCCAAATAATGCCTCTTGCCTTTCCAAATCCTTTGTCATTGCCTTTTCCAATTTCCTTTAGTGATAATAACTGAAATGAACACTCACTAGGACGTTTTTCCCACCATCCAGCTTGGAATAAGTGTCCCATCAACTCCTAGTCTTACATATTTTCACATGGATGTTTAGGCAGGTGTGGAGCGTTTGAAAGGTATGCTTTTTGAATAGTAATCTAGTGGTTTTCTAATAAGTTTCCTAACCTTTTCTGCATTTAAAGTCTAAAGAATAAAAGGATTTTGATAAATTGTGTGAAAATGGACGAACGAAGATCAATCACCATTAATCGATGTTTTCTATGTAGAAGGACGCGGAAACAGGGGATCATCAAGCAGAAACAGGAAGCAAAAGGAAAGAAACTG
>APFE030921489.1:0-11126 GCA_000404065.3 Pinus taeda
AGTCATTTCATGGTAATGTTAAAAATTTAAGTAAAAGGATGAAAATGAAGATTAAGGAGAATGCCACTTTTACTTTAAGAATTTAACATTACCATGAATAGCATGTCAATACTAGGGCCTAGACTTGATCATGAAGCTGCCAAAACGCTACCCAAAATCGTGACACGCTACCAAAATCGTGACACGGAGTCGGATTCAACGTGTCAAAAAAGGACACGACGTGTCATGGGTTTTCGACACGAATCTGGAGAGAATCGCGTCGGACACGATGGATTCGGGATTCGTGGGGCCTATAGGAGAATCGCGTCGGACACAATGGATTCGGGAATTAATGATACAAATTTATTGATTGGGAGATCGAAGCCTCCTAAGATTTCGTTGTTGCCATAAGCTGCATGTTGCTGGAAGTTGCTACCCAATCGAAGTTGTTGTAAGGGGTCGAAGATCTTGGAGGTTGACATGGTGTGGAGGGAAAGTCTGGTCTTGGTCTAGGGTGAAGAGCCTCAAAGAATACTATTGAAAGGAAGAATTATCTTGACTGGGTTTTCCCCTCGAGGGGGGTTTTTCCCTGGCATGGGCCTATATCTTGTGTCTCTTGTTTTGTGATCTTCATGTATGTATAATTGCTTGATGAAATATAAGATTATAAAGAAATAAAAGAAGCCAACACACTCACATGTAATTACCAAGAAAGGAGAATCAAACCCTAATATAATATCTTTGATTTTCCAACATGGGATCAGAGCTAAGGTCAAGAGAAGTCGAAGATCACTTTGTTGGCATGGATTCTCCCTCTACGGTGAACTACATAAGTTTGGGTTTCAACTCTGCTGGAAGATGGATCAAGAAGATCATCTACTTCCTATTCAACAAAATCAAGAGTCATGGATTCTTCACTGCCCTTACAGGATCTCTTACTGATGACAATGCATGGATCATTGATAGTGGAGCATCGAGACACATGACAGGTGAAAGTAGGCAACTACACACACTATTGAAGGAGTCATCCTCTGGACAATGGATCAAAGCTGCATCTCAACAACATTCTCTATGTTCCAGGTTTGAAAAAGAACTTACTTTCTATTTCTTGTTTAGAAGATAAAGGGGAAAGAATTGCTTTTGTTGATGGAAAAGTATTGGTTTGGGGAAATAGCTCTAGTATTGACAAAGCTAGGGTTATTGGAGTTTGTGAAGGAAGCCTTTATCAGGTTATCACTCTATCTCCTCAAGCTCTGGTTCATATGGAAATAAGTCCCATTGAACTATGGCATCAAAGGTATGGCCATCTTCATTATAGAGTCATCCCTACTCTTAGCCAATTGGTTCATGGTATTCCTGATATGAAATTAGACCATGAAGGTGTCTGCAAGGTATGTTCTTTGGGGAAGCATACTAAAAAGTCATTTCATCATAGTGAATTTAGATCTAAAGAAATATTAGATCTCATCCATTCCGATGTATGCGGATCCATATTTGACAAGACACTTGGAGGTCATCTCTACTATGTAACATTCATTGATGACCATTCGAGGAAGACATGGCTCTACCTACTCAAAACTAAAGATGAAGTATTTGATAAGTTCAAGGAGTTTAGGGTTGAGGTGGAAACCCTAACCGAAAAGAAGATAAAGACTCTAAGGTTTGACAATGGCGAGGAATACACCTCTAAAGAGTTAATTGCATATTGCAAGGACACAGGTATTAAGAGGGAGCTCATTGTTCCCTACTATCCCGAACAAAATGGATTGGCTGAAAGAAAGAATAGGTCAATTGAAGAAGGCATTAGAATTTAGAACTATGCTCCTTGATTAAGATTGTTGAAATTTCTAAGTCTAACACGCCAGAAATTATCCCTGCATTATTTGGTTTATTTCACCTACTTGTTTATTCCTTAACAAGTTATTTAGTCTCATAGAAATAACATACAAATACACAAGGGACACCGTTATTTTTGGACAATCATCCCCGCGAAAAACCCAACTTGGGAAAACTGGTGCAATAGTTCTGAGGGTTTTATTATTAAGCAACTTTCTTGAGTACAAATAGGGTGCCAAACTGGCTCACCCAACAAAGATATATATCTGGTAGTAATACCTCTCTTCGGAAGCAGATATTCAGCAAGTCTGCTCCACGAAAATCCTTCCAATGCTTCTTCGAGGCTTTGCATCAGCCCTCCTGGCCTCTGCATAGCCTCCTCAATCACCGCGCTGGCCCTCCGACACTATCTCAGCCTCTTTGCTATGCACTCACTGCGGCTCGCTGCAACTTAGATCACTTGTTCAAATTTTCTCAGCAAACCCCGCTCCAGAAAATCAAACTGATTGATCAATCTTGGTGTGTCTCCAACTGACCCTCAAGCCTCCTCTTATACTTTTTTTATTGAGTCTTTAACGAACAAGATTAAATCTCTAATTAGTGGCTAAGATTAGATTTGGCTTGATCCGTGTTATTTAGAACATTCTCACGGTGTTTTATATAAATACCCGTTAATATTTTAATTTTCCTAAGTTTAGACTTAGGAACTCCATTCAAAATATTAATTATTTTAATATCTCTCTAACCGGGTGGAATTTCCCCAAACCATTTCTGGGTCTTGGAGATTTCATTTGGTTTAGCCTATCCACCAATTTTCATGGCTAGAGCACATCCGATGCTACCCCAAATCAACACTCCCTCTTAGCGAGGAATGTGCTCTAGTAATGCTCCACCACTGAATATCACCCTGATCGTTCACCACTGGTACCTATGCTGATGCTTGGCCCGTTGCCCAACATCCTCTTTACTGCTGCCTCCTGTACTGTTGCCCAACATCCTCTTTACTGCTGCCTCCTGTACTATTGCCCATGGCTCTACCAGTGCTACATCTGTACTACAGCTCCCTTTGCATCCATGTTGCTGCTGGTCCTTCCTTCCAACACTGCATCTGCACTGCAGCTCTCTCTCATCATGTTGGATCATGTTACCCATAGCACTACCACTGCTAATCGCTGCATTGCAACTTAGTTACTGAGAAATAAGTAACTGATCTACCCAACTTTTGATGCTGAAGCTACCTTGGCTGCTATCCTGTGCTCCCTCTATTGCCTCTACGCTGCTGCAACATCTCTGTGCCTCTCGCATTGCTGCAACCACCTCTGTGCCTTTCTGCACTGCTGCAACCACCTTTGTGCTTCTTGCACTTCTGTAACCCTCACTGCGCTGCCAGAGACCACTACACTCTAGCACTGCCTTGTTGCTCCATCCACATCTTTCTTCTACCGACATCTGTCATCCTGCTACTGTCTCTCAGGGCTCCCGTAGCCGGAAATGATCCAAGAGTTTGGGTACCTCAAGGATCTTTCCCCTCATCTTCTGTAGTCCTCCTGATTACAACTCGATGTCTCCCCACCTCTTCTCTAGAGGTGCATGAGCACTCATGGCATAGTCGTCATCCGTCTCGACTTCTTTCTTCGCCTTAGCCAGCGCTGCCTTGGAGTCAGAAGCCTCTCCCTTATTCTTCTTCTCGGGACACTGGGTTGTATAATGACCCAGCTCCCCACAATGGAAGCACTTTTTCTTGGAGATGTCCTTCTTCTTTCTCTTCCCCTGCTATCCCGCAGATGCCAGAGTTGCATCCTCCTCGTCCTCTTTCTTGATTCGACCTCCTTTGCTGCTACTCCCCGCCTTGGTCAACCGTCTGATCTCTTCTTGGCGAAGAGCTGCCCACATCTTTTCCCATCCTAGAAGAGTTGCTTTGCCCAAAATGCTTTGGACAAATGTCTCCCAATCCTTGGAGATTGCATTCAGGGTGGTCCTCACCATGAACTCTTGATTCGGTGTGGCCCCTATGGAAGTAAGTTGGTCCTGAATCTCTTGCAAACTGTTGAGGTATAGATCTATCTGCTCCCCCTTCTGCATCTGATACGACACCACTGATTCTCCAGTAGCATCTTCCTTTGCACAAAAGTGCCTTGATACAATGTCGTCAAGGTATCCCACATCTCCTTTCCCGTGTTCTTCTCGGCAATATGTTGTACTACATGATCCTTGACCCCATCAAGGATTATGCACTTTGCCTTGGCCATTGCATCCTCATACCTTTCATTATCAGTTGGGTCGACTGGGATAGCCACAGTTCTCAAGGCGAAGCCCTTGAAGTGATGTCTATCCAGAATAGACAGGGTCTTGGCCTTCCAGATCACAAAGTTGGAGGTCCCATCCAACTTGTCCTGATCCCTCAGTCCGTTCATTGTCATCTCCGCTCTTCTTCTCGACTCCCTCTAAGTCTCGACTTCCCTCCTAAAAGTTCTCTCCTAGACTCCTTATGAGCCTTGATTTCCCTCCTGGAAATCCTCCTGCCAACTGTTGAACTTCTCCTCTCTGATCCTCTATGCACCTGCAACACGGATCTGGATTTCTTGGCTAGAAATCTCTCAAAGCAACGACTCCCTCTACCTTGGTTCTGTCCCGTGTTCTGCTTCGACAACAACAACATCCCACCAACTCCCCAATCCATAATCAGCCCACAATTCCCTAGGCCCCATCAGCTGAAGAAACTGAGCCTCTTAGCTCTACGTAATCCCAGCAAGGTTGAATTGCTCCTTTGGCCAACTGCGTCAAGCCTACCTGACTGAGTAGGATGACGTGGCTCTTCGTGAGCCTCTTCTAAGTTCTGCCTCTCTCTACCTCTGTGTTGGCCCTCTATCTGGCTCGAAATGATGACGCAAGCCCTCTGCATCACCCCTTGTCTATTGCCTTCTACTTATGAACAACTCTGTCTCTCGGGACAACTGTTTCTGCTGCAAATTTTCTGATTTAGCTAGTGCCTTCAACTCTCCTATGATTTGCAACACTCTGATACCATGTTGAAATGTCTAAGTCTAACACGTAAAAAAATATTCCTGCGTTATCTTGTTTATTTCACTTACTTGTTTATTTCTTAACAAGTTATTTAACCATATAAATACTGAAAATAAACACAAATGCAGTTGCAACTCATCTACAGATCATCAACTAAAATAACAGACAAACACACAAGGGATATTGTTATTTTTGGACAATCGTCCCTGGAAAAACCCAACTTGGGAAAACCGGTGCAACAGTTCTGAGGGTTTTATTATTAAACATCTTTCTTGAGTGAAACTAGGGTGCCAAACTGGTTCACCCAACATAGATATCTTTCTGGCAGTAATACCTATCTTTGAAGCAGATACTCAGCAAGTCTACTCCACGAAAATCCTTCCAACGCTTCTTCGAGGCTCTTCGTCATCCCTCTTGGCCTCTGCATAGCCTCCTCAATCACTGCGTTGGCCCTCCGACACTATCTCTACCTCTCTGCTATGCACTCACTGCCCCTCGCTGCAACTCAGATCACTTGTTCGAATTTTCTCAGCAAACCCTGCTCCAAAAAATCGAACTGAGTGATCAATCTTGGTGTATCTCCAATTCACCCGAAAGCCTCCTCTTATACTTTTCTATTGAGTCTTCAACAACCGAGATTAAATCTCTAATCAACGACTAAGATTAGATTTGGCTTGATCCATGTCATTTAGAACATTCTCACCCAGTTTTATATTTTTTTTTTTGCTTGGCAAAGGCTAACTAAATATATTAAAAAACGAAAAGATTATTTACAAGAGGTGAACACCTCTGAGAGCGAGTGGGCAGCTCTCTGTCAAAAATTTTCTTCACCAACCTGGAAGGACTGTATGTGCAGGCTGGGATAACAAAACAAAACCGGAGAGAATTCTTCAAGTTTATCAGGACTCGACACAGATAGGCAGACTCGCCATTACATAGGAAGAAACAAAACAGGACATCTAACAGCAGTGGTAATTGCTGCATTCCAACATACCCAAAAAGACAAAAAGAAAGACACACTGAACGCCTGAGTGCAGGCTTACCCCGAATACTTCGGGAAACCAATTCCCAGCTTCTTCTGCGCCTCGGCCTCTCGCTCCTGCGCACGCTTCTTTCGGTCTTCAGCAGCTCGAACAGGGTCCCGCTCCCACGTAACCTCCATACCAACCGGAAGAGCATCAATGCTCTCAATGCCAGGCGGAAGCTTTAGATACAGGGTGCAATCGAACGTGTCCTCAGACTCTGCCCGATTCGTCATGCTTTGCGGAGAAGAAGACTTACAGGGATGACTATCTTTTCGAACCTCTGAAGGATCCCCAAAAGAGTCCAGGGGTTCTTTCCCTTTGAGGCCTCGAATCTCTTGGAGAGCTTCCTTCTGCTCAGTAGAATAGCCAACAGTGCTATCCGCATCCATCTGACTTTGATTTCCCGGACTGTAGGAGCTATCCTTACTCTTGGAGGAATTGTCCTTGGATGGGGGAGTTCTTTCTTCCTTATCCTCGTCCGAGCTTCCATCCCCCTCATCCTCTTCTTCAAAAATGACAGTAATCATCGCCTTGACCACTGGTTTATTCTTCTTGCGTCTGTAGTAGAGAGTCGCAGTCTGCACTGCGTTGCAAAGATCATCTACCGAATTCTCTGAGTTCCCCGAGGGAGGAGAGGCACAAGCTAAGGGCGAAATTCTCCGCGGGCTTGAATGATTACTGCCGCTATTACCCCTCTGGCTCCTCGAATTACCACCCCTTCGAGGCCTGCGGTAGCCAGCTCGTGGCGCCATGGAAAAAACAGGGCGAAGGGTGACAACCTTTAGCCTTCTGATACCCAGAAGAGAACCACGGGGCCTGAACCAAAGGCCCTGCGTCGGAAGAACCAGGCAGCGCCACCCCGCAAACGACAAGCGACAACACCCAACAGCAAACAGCCAATTCCCCTGAACCCGAATGAAATACCCAGCTTTCGAAAACAGAGACCACTGAGCCAGGCGGAGCTGCTCCACTAACGACAAGCGACAGCACCCAACCGCAAACATCAAATTCCCCTGAACCCAGTAGGAGTACCCAGCATCCCAGGACAATATCCACTGAACCAGGCTAAACCACCCCACAAACGACCAGCGATCACACCTAACAGCAAACAACAAATGCCCATGAACCAGGTTGGACCAACCAACATCAGCAACCAGTCGAGACCACCCTACAGTATAAACCGAATTTAACAAGGCCAGACCAGTCGGACAGGGGAGGAACTCGGGGGTGGTAACCCAGCCCACCAAGCCTCTCTCCTCCACCAAGAACTGAGCCGTCGAATGACCAAAACCAGAGCCGAGCAACTGCGACATAATGGGACTTGTATTCCTCATGAAAAACCCAGCGCAATGAATAACTGAACATTGGAAAACCCATCGCAATGAATCGCCATTAAGGCGCCCATCGTCCTTTTGGGCCATGACCAGCCCGAAGCCCATGTCATCCACCTGTCCGCAGCGTGAAGGCATGTCCTCGGCGCGTGGGCAGCTCATGCTGATTTAATGCAGACAATACACCCGCATCCGGGGCTCACCCATTTTTATATTAATACCCATTAATATTTTAATTTTCCTAAGTTTAAACTTAGGAACTCCATTAAAAATATTACTTATTTTAATATCTCTCTAACCGGGTGGAATTTCCCCAAACCATTTATGGGTCTTGGAGATCTCATGTCCTTTAGCCTATCCACCAATTTTCATGGCTAGAGCACATTCGATGCTACCCCAAATCAACAAAGATCTATTGAAGTTCTTATGGGGTGAAGTAGCAATGACTGCTGTATACGTTCAAAATAGAAGTCCTCATAAGAGTCTTGATAATACTACACCCGAAGGAGTATTCACAAGAAAGAAGCTGAGTGTGGATCGTTTCCGCATATTTGGAAGTCCAGCATATGTCCATGTTCCGAAAGACAAGCGAAAGAAGTTGGACTCGACAAGCATCAAGGAATATTCGTTGGTTATAGTCTTTCCTCAAAAGCATATAGAATCTACATAAAGGAGGGAAGATACATTGAAGTAAGCAAGGATGTCATATTTGATGAGAATCAAACTTACAAGAAATCAAAGAATATTCCTATTGATTTTGATGACGAAGAAGTTCCTGTATTTGAAGAAGATGAAGTTCATGAGAACTTTACTGTAAATGATGAAGAAGAAGGACCAAGTGAGCCTATTCAATCGATGGTTATCCCAACCACAAGGAAGAGGCCAAATTGGTTGAAAGCTACATTAGAAGATGCTGATGAACATGAAGCTGCGAAAGGGTCCTCTAGGGAAAGTAAGAAACTGAAAAGGTATTCTGGTTATGCTGCATATATGACAAAATTGATTGAAGCCAAACCATCTACATTCCAAGAAGCTGAGCATGAAGAGGTTCGGAAGAAAGCTATGTAGGAAGAATATCAATCCATCGTTAAGAATGGGGTTTGGAAAATCGTTCCTAGACCTAGTGACAAATTGGTTGTCACATCGAAGTGGATCTATAAGATCAAACATGCTATTGATGGAAGTATAGACAAGTAAAAAGCAAGGTTCGTTGCAAGGGGTTTCTCTAAAAAAGAAGGCATTGTCTATGAAGAAACATTTGCACCTACTGCAAGATACACTACCATTAGATCGCTGGTTTCACTGGCTGCTACAATGGGGTGGAATATCCATCAAATGGATGTTAAGGCCACATTTCTGAATGGGACCATTGATGAGGAAGTGTACATCGAACAACCTGAAGGATTTGAAGTGAATAACAGGGACTCTCATGTTTGCAGACTTAAGAAGGCTCTATATGGCTTGAAGCAAGCCCCAAGGTCATGGTATGCAAGAATGGATGCATATCTTCTCAGGATTGGGTTCGTGAAGAGTACTGTTGATCTGAATCTATATATTAAGTTTGTGAATAATGAGCCAATCATTATTGTACTATATGTGGATGATCTATTCATCACCGGTGTAGAACGAAGAATTCAAGAATGCAAGAAAATGTTGGCGGCTGAATTTGAGATGAAGGATCTAGGACTGATGCATTACTACCTAGGTCTAGAAGTATGGTAGAGATCTGGGGAAATATATTTGAAGCAAGGAAAGTACATCATCAAGTTATTACAAAAATTTGGGATGATGAACTCCAAGCCGATGGTTACTCCTATGATCACCAACCTCAAGAAGTTGAGAAGCTCAACTTGAGTCTTATGCATCCTACCTCATATCATCAGTTGGTGAGTTCCCTGATGTATTTGGTAAATACTAGGCTAGATATATGTTTTGTAGTAAACATTCTTAGTCAGTTTCAGTTGGAGCCTCGTCATGATCATTGGATAGCTGCCAAACATATATTGAGGTATCTTCGTGGCACTATACATCACTGCCTAAAGTATGATAGTAAGGAAGTCAAGCTAATTGGCCTCATAGACTTTGATTGGGGTGGCAATGAGACTGATGGAAGGAGCACTACCGAAGGATGCTTTAGTCTGGGAGCTGCTATGATCTCATGGATGAGTAGGAAGCAATATCTTGTTGTATTGAGTAGTGTTGAGGCAGAATATGTGGCTGCATGTGAAGTAGGAAAAGAGGTTGTTTGGTTAAGGAAGCTTCTGACAGACTTGTTTGAAAAGTCTTTGGGTCCTACTGTGATTAACTGTGATAATCAAATTTGTATCAAGATGTTTGGAGATCTCGTGTTTCATTCGAGGACAAAACATATCAATAATAAGTTCCACTTTATTAGGAAATTAGTGCAGGATGGGATCGTGAAGTCAGAATATGTTTCGACAGACAAATAGGTAGCAGACATATTGACAAAGGCTCTTCCTAATAAGAAGTTCGAATATCTAAGGAACCTGCTAGGTTTGGTAGATATTGGTGATTGTATTGATGATAAAGAAATGGAAGATATTTGTTGAGTTCTTGTGAGTGAAACATTGCTTGGGGAGACATCAGTCCGACACTCTGTGTTGATGTCAGGAATCCCAAAATTGAAAAGGTGGTGTTGTTTATTGAGCTTGATTTTGGATACACACCTGTATGTTTGGGTTGGTGGTTAGCAAGTAAGCCAAATGGTACCTAGAGGGTCTGAAAACTTGATTCCACCTTAGTCCCACTTGGATAGATTGCTCTGGTCAGGAATCTAGTCCATGGCATTGCAATGTCTAAATTGTTGAGTGACTGGTTTGATAGATTGCCCTGGTCGGGAATCTAGTCCATGGCATTGCGGTGTATAAAGGTTTTTCATGTTTTTATATAGTTTGTGATCTTCCATTGTATTTGTACATTATGAATACCTCCCTAGTTAAGAGGGAGTGTTGGAAAAAGTAACTATATTCGGTCTTCAATAATGTACTTGAGTGATTATGCAATGTACTTGTCAAAAGAATAAAGAAAATAATTTTTATTATTGTAACAATAACTTATTAAAGCATGTGTTTCATGCTTGGGTCACCATTATATTAGTCAAAGTCCCCATGATGGACTCCTAGGATTAATATTGAGTTTATAGAGTCATTGTACATTCGAAGAGACCCTTCTTGGGCTTTCGGATCATGTAAAAAGGTTTTGTATCAAGTCAAATATGAATTTTGTGCCCTCCACATCATGTCGGCCTAAGGAAGATCAAGTTAGCCTAAGGGCCTCCATTCGACCCACAAGAAGCCTATATATTGAAGGAGGTGGAAGTCATTTGGAGCACTCACTCTCAAGCAAGTTCGATATCTCAAGACGAGTTGGAGAAGTGCGAATTCTGTTGTCGGTAGGATGAAAGAAGTGCGAGTTTGGGGGAGTCTCTAGAGAAGAGGAAAATCGAACTTTTGGTGCCTCTTGCTTTGTTTCGTGGTCTGGATTGGGAGCCTGAAGTCTCCTAAGATTTAGTTGTTGCTGTAAGCTGCTACCTAATCGAAGTTGTTGGAAGGGGTCGAAGATCTTGGACGCTGACATGGTGTGGAGGGAAAGTCTGGTCTTGGTCTAGGGTGAAGAGCCTCAAAGAATATTATTGAAAGGAAGAATTATCTTGACTGGGTTTTCTCCTCGAGGGGGGTTTTCCCCTAGCATGTGCTATATCTTGTGTCTCTTGTTTTGTGATCTTCATGTATGTATAATTGCTTGATGAAAGATAAGATAATAAAGAAGTAAAAAAAGCCAACACAGTCACAAGTAATTATCAAGAAAGGAGAATCAAACCCTAATATAATATCCTTGATTTTCCAACATCTAGTGAAGTGTTCTTTGAATATATATACACATACACATGGAAATAACTCCTTGGGAAAGT
>APFE030921493.1:0-20996 GCA_000404065.3 Pinus taeda
TCTTGGTTATGGACCTATTACATGGTATTGCAGGAAACAAAGTGCCATTTCTCTTTCTTCAGTAGAAGCAGAATATCATGGCACAATAGAAGCTAGTAAGGAAGCTTTATGGCTTCGTCAGATCCTGTTAGAGTTTGGCTTTCAGTAGCAGAATCTGACTACACATTGGTGTGACACTCAAAGTTCCATTTAGCTATACAAAGATGCAGTCCAGCATCAGCACAACAAACACACTGAACTACACATCAACTTCATCAGAAATCTCATTCATGACCATGTTCTTGAAGTGCATTATTGTTCAACCGATGATCAAGTTACAAACATCTTTACAAAGGCTCTCACAGAGGCAAAGTTTACTAAAGTTCGATTTATGTTTGAAGTTTAGGAAGTTGACATTAAGGGGGGAGAGGCTCTAATGCTTCCTTCCTTCTCCTATTGTGTCATATTTGTACATCCTTCAATCCTATCGTAGGTTTTTCTTAAGGGGCGATATTAGGATATTCCGACATAGGAAATAGTTAAGTATAACTTGGTCTATTGTAGAGTTAGGTAAAGTGTGTTTCTTTACTATGTACATTTGTAACTTACAATCCAACGGTCACAATATGTTCTAGACATGAAGTGATCCAAGGGTTCATTCTCTCCTTGGTATTATTGACACTTGATTTGTGGCTTAGCACCCTATTGGTCCATGATCTCTATTTAAAGAGCATGGAGGGTCATTTGTAGGGTGATCATTCATGAGAGAAGCTTATGTAAATTTTCTTTATTTTATTAATAAATTGTTTGAAGTGGTCACGTTGGCTTAGGTTGTGGACTATTTCCCTCTTTGAGGGTTTTAACCATGTCAAGAATATGGGTGTATTGATTTGTGATCTATTTGTGGGCAGTGTCCTTTGGTGTTCTATCTGAGGAACTTACCCTATAAATGCCTACACCATGTTATTATATCAACAAAAACGATGGGCTCCTCTTTCACTCTTACATCATCTGCAAACAGTTCCTTCAGAATGTCTCAAAACATGGATTCTGGGATATGATTCTTAGCTAATGTGGCACATTTATACAATTAACAAGCTATCTATCTTTGCTCGAAATATTTTATGCACTTCAACCATTTTTTCATCAAAATGAATATGATCTCTACTGGTCGGACCATGTTGAGAACCATTTGGAAGAGTAAGATTTCTTCTAAAATGTACTTCATCTTCAAGAACATGAGATTTCCTTCCCAAATTTGAAGCATGTGGAATTAATCTATGACAGGGTCTTTCCAAATTTATGGTCTGCATTTCGTGAACCTGAGAGGATGTAAAGGTCTCTTTGTCATAAAAGATTTTAAAATTTAATTCCCAACTAATTATAAATGAAAAAAAATGAAGAAAGAATCAAATGCATTCAAAATTTACATTTGTTTCTTGATGTGGTGAGGGTTATGAGACGGTTTCTCTTTGCTTCTAACATCACTGGATGGAATATTTTGGGAGTTAGTTTATATGCCTTTATTCAAATGAGTTGTTTCTTGTTTCGAAAAAATATTCAAATGAGTTGTTTCTTGTTTCGAAAAAATAAAATATGTTATAAAACTAAATTTCCAACAAATAAAGATTCAAAAATGGAAAACAAATCAAATACATTGAACATCTACATTAGTTTTACAATTTGATGTTTGGATTCCAATTCTCCAACCTAATGAGACGAAATCATGTTTACTCCATAAAAGGTTATAAAATACAATGTCCAACAAACTGTAAATGAAAAAATGACAAAAATATCAAATGCAATCAACATTTACATTTGTTTGGCGATGTGGATGAATGCTATGAGATGGTTCATCTTCACTTCTAACATGAGTAGATGGAACATCTACAAAGTTAATTTGTATGCCTCTATTGAAATGAGTTGTGTCATGTTCAAAGAAAATAAAATATGCCATAAAATTCAATGTCCAACCAACTCGAAATTTAAAAAATGAAAAGAAAATAAAAAAACATTGAAAATTTACATTAGTTTGGCAATTTGATCGTCGAGGAGAATGCACAGGAAGGTTATGACATGCTTCATCTTCACTTCTCAGATTAGTAGATGAAACACTTTGGGAATTAATTTCTAGACCTCTATTAAAACGAGTTGTATCCTATTCCAAGAGAAGAAAATAACTTATAAGTTTAGTAAACAAAACTTTGTAAATAGAGTAATGTAATAAAACAACCGCTATTGGAGCAAAAATAAAAATATATTTGTGTTACCTCCATTGTTCCACGCAAAATATTATCATGGATGATTGATTCTCTTGGTGGGACCACATTACTTTGAGAAGCAGGATTGGAAGATCCGATGTTTCGAGAAATTGGCTCCAAATTAACAAATGGCCAATTAAACTGTTTTCCAAATCATCACACACAATGTCATCATTACCTCCACCATGGATTTTTTGCAACCTTTGGCCTTGGTCAAAACATGCAATTGGACACACCAGAGGGTTAGTGTGGACATTTGCATCCACGTTATCAATATGATGTTCTTCTCAATTGCAAGATGTTTCCCCAATCTTATGAACATTTTCAGGAGAGCATCGAACAACAAAATTATGCTAACGAGGAGCATATTCAGATAATGAACTATTAACAGAAAATGTTCTTTCCATTATATCATCCATAGTACGATACCTACGAGGAATTATAAAATCATTTTCAAGAGTGGCTTCACTCATTCTTTAGCTTATTTTTTTTTGCTAGATAGGATTATTGTTGAAGATATGGATCATTGTACTCTCTCTCTTGCTTAATCATTCAATGAAAATCTTATGAGAAGAAAAAATTGAAAGGGTTTTCCCCTATTGAGTTTTTCGTTGGTCTCCAATCAATCGTGGTGTCTTTATATGTGAATTCTTGTCTTCTATTGTTCCTTTGAGTTCCCTACAATGATGATGATGATGTTCTTTTTATATAATTGCATATGTTGCTGAAAAATGTTGTAAATATGAATATTGTTATGATGATTTGGGGTGAATTTAATATGTAATTTAAGAAATGCAATTATCTAAAGTAGAGAACAATATATCCCTAAGCAAATTTAACAGGGCAGGGGTTGGTGTAGTGTAAATAAGTCTTAAAGGCCTTGTTAATTGATAACTATGCGATAAAAAAATTTATTAAGGAATTTAGACTTCTGTGATCTATAACATTGTTTAGAGAATTTTCGGCAAAATCACATAAATAATCTTTTGTCGACGCGTTTCGAACCAACCAGTGTGGTACGTCAGGACAAGTTGAAAACCGATCCAGCTTAGCCCAGTTATTTAACTGGCTAAGCTGGATCGGTTCTTCAACTTGTCCTGACGATGAACCACACTGGTTGGTTCGAAACGCGTCGACAAAAGATTATTTATGTGATTTCGCCAAAAATTCTCTAAACAAAAAAATTTATTGCAAAAATAAATAAATTATTTTTTATTTGTGTCACTTTCTCTTCACCTTTAAAGGGATATGCAATGACCAAACCAAAGGTACAACCTTGGACTCTTTGTTATCTCTTGTTGCTAACATTTTTATGGAACATGTTGATATTTCTTAAAAGACTTTCATTAACCCTAAATGTTGGTTTCTATTTATCAATGATACCTTCATATTTTGGCCTCATGGCCATCCCTCTTTGATCTTTGTCTTTAACCATCTTAGTGAATCTCTCTCGATATTTAATCTATTATAGAAATTCAAAAGAAAATCCCTCTTCTCGTTTTAGATGTCATCAACTCCAATCTTTCTGATAACATATCCACCCACCAAGTTCGTAAGAAAATTGTCCATACCAAATGATACCTTCATGCTTATTCTCATTGCCATTAGATAAAAATAAAAAATAAAAATAAAATACTATTCTAAAAACTCCACTTACTCGGCCTATTTGAATCTTCGCTTCTCATTTCCTTAAATACAAAGAACATACCTTAAAAATACCTTTATGGATAGTGGGTATCTATTCTCTTAAATTAATAAATCTTTCCACATAGGTTTCCATTTTAAAGCTAAAACATATTTTCCACTTATGTGGCATTATGGTTGACCAAGAAGTTTATCAAATTCCTTACTCCTATAGAAAATCATCCATAGGCCAAATTAATAACTAGTTCAAAACTTATCTCAAAAAACATATAACTAACATAATCTAGCCATTGTATTTTCTAAAAGAAAACCAAAAATTTTAAGTCAACAAGTGAACTCTCCTAACATATAATTTTACAAATTGTAAAAATAAAAAAACCTAATAATTAGCTAAAAAGACAAAACACCTAATAATTATAATAGTAAATATGACTACAAATTTATCCAATCATAAAATTTCATCATATCAGGTATTCTCTTTTTTATTTTTTTTATTTAATCATTGTTGGTCTTCCAAACACTATTTTCTCCCTTAAATCACCATTCTCTTTTGTTCCATCTTTAATTATTTGAATTATTGATTCAACCTTTACTTTATTCTTTATACTTTTAAATATAATTTATACCTCTCATAATCAATAAATTATTTATATTTCACAAACTTCACATTACAGGAATATTTTCATTAATTTTAAAAAATTATAAATTATTTTTTTATATTTTTTTTTTGAACATTTTTTAAATATAAGTATTTATATTCATAAACTTCAACAATTAACAATCAAATAAGTTTTTCATAATATTTAAAAACTTATTAAATTATTAAATCTTATATTTTAATTTTAACAATATAAAAATTCACAATGATTATTTTTATATTTTATTTAACAATTTTTTTTTAATATAAGTGATTTTCAAGTTATTGTAACATTTTTTTCTCGAATATAAGTGATATTTTTGAAAGGTTAATAATTTCAAAAATTTACCATTTCTTTCAAAAAATTTAATACATAAAATCCAATATTATAATTTTAAAATTTTGTATATGATATATTAAATAAATTACAAATTAAAAATTAAAAAAATAATAAAATTTGATTAAGCAAAGTTTTTTTTCGGTAGAAATTACATAAGAAAAGTTTCAATTTATATGTTTCAAACCAATAAGTGTAATTAATCATGAAAATTTCAAAATACAAAATATGGCAAATTTCAAAACACAAAATATGGCAAAAGCAAAAACTTAAATAAAGAGCAATTTAAAATTCATTACATATATTACATATTTACATAATTATGAATTAAAAACAAATCTTAATATTTAGGCCGATAGGCCTTTCTATGCATCAATAATCGTCAACACTTTTACCTTGCTCCGTTGGATCAAGTAAGACACTTTCAACCGTTGATTTGAAGTGTCATCTGGCAAGCATACACTGCACTTTGACTGCTTTTTCCAAATATCAATTGAGTTGCCTTCTTTTCTACTGTGCATTGAACTTGTCCCTGTTATAATTTAATTCTACATGCACTAAGGACGATCCTTCGAAAATGCTAAGAATTCCCACCTAATACCATAACAACCGCAAGCTGCAAGTCAAAGGGCCTGCGATAAAATATTGGAAACTATTAAATTCTTAGATTGTCTTCCTTCCTCTACTCTGCTTCTGTTCGAGACATTCCTCACCAGAACCATGGCGGAGCCGGAGCAGCTAGCTGATTGTAACGGTGTCAAGGTAAAGGCAGTCCCCTCACATGTATTTGAGTTTCTCTTATTTTAAGCTCAAGTTCAGTGTGAGATTACTGACCAGCCAATTTGTTAACACTTACTCTACTAAATGAGAGTGAAGTTTTCTTTAGATTTGTTCATTCTTTACTTTGCCTTGTATTTCAATATTGTGCCCCAAAATTGACCTGAAATTTATTGTTTATCAAGGATGAATGTTTATAGACAGCTTGCACAGGTTCCAACAAGTGGAATTTCAATCCAAGTGACGTCGTCATGGGATGTAGCCATAACATGTTAGGAATTCGAGGTGTTCTGCACTATGTGTTGTCGCACTTGAATCCTGACGGTCATTTTGGTTTAAATTCTGCTTCTTTGTTTTGAGCGATCGGAGTCATTTCCCCTGTCTATTGCTGCGTTTTGAGTTTTGGAAGGCATTCTGGTTTTCGCTAAAAATAAGGTTTCATTAAATTGACGCTTCTTGGTAGTGATTTTTGAGATGTTGGGGTAAGGGTTTGGTAGATTAAGACATGCAGACAAAAAGATCTATTCGCAATTTTTTCAAAGGTTTTCAAACACATTGAGCTTCCTTTCTTTGTGTAGAAATATTATCCTTCAAATCCCTATATTGTCTTCTAGGTTTTAAGTTAGTTTTTAGAAAAGGCATATATATTTTTTATTATAATTCGCCCATAGGCGTATATATTTCAACCTGGGGATGGATGAAGGCTTGGGAAATTATGTATATTTTTTTAGTCAACCAACCGGATTGAATGTGCTGGGAATATCCTACGAATATTCTTGGAAATATCTTACGACTATCCTTCGTCTTAGTGTGCAATGGACGGATGCGATTTCACATAGGGTAGTCGGAAGGGTTACTCTTTTGCGTTACAATCTGTAGAAATTAATTTTTAATTAATTAAAACCCTGAGTTGAAGCATTTCCATTCTCCCCCTAATCGTTCCTATTATGTATCAATAACAAGTCCCAAGTTACAATGCATTTAGCCGACTGTCTGTTCCAATTCATTCATTCATCTGTCGTTTGAGGAATGAGTGCAGATATGACACCATTATTCTCATTGTTTTGTGGTAATAGCAGTAGTGGCGGGAAGACCTCTCTAGGTTTACCTTTTGGCTTAACTTACCCTCCAATAGCTCATGCTACAAAAGAAAACCCTTTAGTGATAAATCTGGAATCACAACTAAAATTCCTGATTACTGTCATCGGGTTGATGTCCAAACTGTGGATATTTCATGACGGGAAGTGGTTTACTGCATGCGTTTTGTTTCATCTTGCGTTTTTAGTCTCAAAGGCTAGGGTTTAATGTTTTTTTTGCTTCATGGTGTCTCCTTTTGTTCTAAGAACGACCTTCAGCAAAAGCACTGTCTGCGCCCTCAGGAGGATCATCGCTTGGGTTTCTCCTCGGAGAGAAAAAATTAGAAGAGTAGTGTTTTATATCTATATACATGTGTGTGGGGTAAGAAAGAACTTATAATCTTCGTTTATGTAGTTAGAAGAACTAGGGTTTCTAAATTGTAATACGAATCGTTGATGGAATTAAACTTTGACAAATTGTTTGTCGTTGTTGATATGAACGCATGTAAGATAAAGCCGAAAATCTCCTCACTCGCTGTTATCTCAAGTTGGATATCAATTCTTCTCATTTATCACACTCATCTTACCCTAGAATAAAATGTATAACTTAAACAATGGTCCTTGGAGGACAACCTTTTAGTTTGAGATTATATTTGACACAATTTTTTAATCTCGTGGCAATTACAATTATCAAAAATTATAATTCCCGTGAGATTGCCTTTGTTTCTCTCATTTTAATAAATGTTTACATGCTTATCATGACCATTAATGATTTTTGGGTGAAAATGCTAGAATATGATGTACAATGCATGAGTATCCATTCTACATTCAGTATACATTATTATTTTTTTGAATTAAGAGTGTCTTTAAAAAAGAAGGGTGGAAAAGAAATTGCTTGTTTCCTTTAAATCATACTCTCTTTAAATAAAATAGAGGTATAATTCATTGTGGATAGGCGAAACGCCTAGGATAATGTATATATTCTACAATCATATACATAAATTTCTTTTGAATTAAGAGTGTCTTAAAAATTATACAATGTTTATTGGTTGTTTCGTTTCAATTGCCCTGCATTTAAAAATAAAATTACAATTCAATGCAATTGGAATGAGTCCACGATTGGGTGTCAGACACTTGTAACTCTACGCCAAGTGAGGTATGACAAGCCACATATGGTATAAGCGAAAGAGGGCATACATTAAGCCATTCTATTACATTGGGGTTAATTTCTCTGCATTGAATGTGTGAACCATCACCCTTTGGCTGCGTGTGAAGGAATAGTACATCTTGAGAATCCATCGCGTTGTCTACGTTACGGTGGTTAAGTAGTGATGAGCATGTCGCAGTATAGGTGTTATTTGGCTTTTTGAGGGAAACAAACTTACTATTGTTTTCATTTCTTTGGGTTGGGTGGCCGCTCTTGGTGCCATAATAAGGTAACAACTCTTTTCATTATGTTCTAGGTGAAACTTTCATTTTCATTCCTTGGTTGGAGGGGGTGTTGTTTGAAGAGCTAGCTGGTGTCGCAGTCTTCAATCTAGGTGAATACCTTTTTTGGCACTTCAGTTGGTTGTTTACATTACAAATTTGAATACATGCAAAGTGGTTATCATTGAATTTTTTGGTTGGCTTACGAGCTTTGAACTTACCAGGATGTACACTAATATGCAGATGACGACTTTGACCAAAGGATAATGGAATATTTCATCAAATTGATCAAGAAAAAGCACGGAAAGGATATTAGTAAGGATAACAGAAATGAAATAAGACATTCAATGTGTTCCTTGTAATATAGGTATAAACAAAACATCTAAAGAAAAGTAATTGCACAATGATCTAGTGCAAGAAAACAAGGTTTCACAAACCAATTAACTCTTCTAAAAAAATTCAACAATTCCAATTTAATAATCCTATTCGGCCTCTCTTTGTACCTTTTGGGACAATTGCTAGTTAAAACTTATCTCATAAAAACATATTTATAACTTACACTGAGTGAGTTACCTATCTTCCTAGTTTTTAATCACAATCTCACAGTTCGGAAGCTTTCTAATCTCATCGGGGATTTTTATCGAATCACAACCGTGAAGATTTAGATACTTCAGATTTTGAAGTTCTCCTAGTCTAGAAGGCAACGATTTTAGATTTTTACAGAAGTTAAGATACAAAAATTGAAGATGTGAAAGATTACCTATTTCGTCAGGTATATCTTCAATCTCACTGAAACCCAAAAACAGAAATTCGAGGTGTGTCAATTGCCACAATGATGTTGGCAGTGATCGTATGGCCGTGCCATGAAAGTCTAATATCCTCAAAGACGTGAGGTTCAGTAAAAATGCTTCTGGAATTTCTTTCAATCCCTCATTTTCTCCCACGTACAAAGAAACTAGTTTGGGACATCTCAACTCCTTTGCTGGCAAAGACTTAATATCATTGCCCAAAACTGATATTCGCCTGCAATTTTCTGAACCTGGGATGTCAGGGAAATGTTGAAGACTTTGACGTGCCCTCAGGACACAATTCTCCTCATTTTCTGCAATATAAATAGCCATGTCATGGAGGACATCATGGACAGTGATAACATCCTCTTCCATCTGGAACAAGCTGCGATTTACAAGTAACTTTACATAGCTCTCCGCCGTCTTTAACACATAGCCATAGTTGGAATCTTCTTTGGTTTTAACGAGGCCTTCTGCGATCCATAGTTGCGCCATCGCTTCCATTGATATAGCAGCATCTTCAGTAAACATGGCAAAGAAAAGAAAACAATTTTTCAAGTTAGCATCGGGCAGACTGTCGTAACTCCATCTCAATCGCTGATACAATTCTCCACTAATTCGAGGATGGGTGATTGGAAAATTTAAATCCACTTTTTTCATTTGATTTAAGGCAAGCTCCCAATCATCTACAGCTGCGTTGCCCATCATTGTTGAGGCTATTACATTTATTGCCAACGGTAACCCTTTACACTCCTCGGCTACCTGGCGCGCAATATTCTCTATATTCTTAGGAACATGGCCGTCTTCGAAAGCTACTTTTAAAAACAACTCCCAGGCCTCCTCTCTTCGTAAGGGTTGTATTTCCGTGCCCTGTTTTGCATTCATTTCTTGAATCAGATCTCTATTTCGAGTTGTGAATACAAGTTTGCTCCCTTTGTTCTTGCCAAACTGCACCCCCAATTCTTTCAGAGAGAGTGCCCTCCACATGTCGTCTAAAACCAAAAAGAATTTCTTGGTCTTCAAATATGCACACAACTTCATCTTCCTCATATCACCGGAACAGTTGCTCAGATCTAAATTAATTGCAGAAGCAATATCATTTTGTATTTGCAGAATTGAAAATTGAGCAACTGTAGCCCAAATGACATGATCAAAAACACTACTAACCTTGTAGGTGTTGTAGACCTTTTTAACCAACGTTGTTTTTCCAACACCACCCATACCGTAGACACCAATTACGCCAATATTTGGACCTTCTGAGACCCAACTCTGTAGCTGAGTCTCCGCAGATTTAATTTCAAACCCGACCAATCCGGTGTCAGGTTCGTCCTGAAGTAGTGCGTCTGCCTGTTGTGGTGCTGCGGACACAATCTGTTGAGCACTGCAAAACACGGAAAAATCGGTCCGAAACTGATCATGGAGGTCACGAATGGTACTGTTCCACTCTCGGATTTGCTTAAAGACTTTGGGCTTGCAAAAGAGGCAGTCAATACACTGCTGTAGCCAGGGGCGTTGTGAGCGATGGATCAACTCTCTGGCCTCTCCAACTTTGCGTTGCATCCTTAGCAGACAATTCCTCAGAGAATCCGGTGCCTCCCTCTGCTGATGTTGGAACTGAGAGCTAATATCAAGCAAGAGGCTCTTCATACGATATAATTGCTCTTCCAGAAGCTCACGGTTGTCTTCCAAATGAAATATATCGTCTATCTGTTGGATAAGTTGTTGGGTGATCGGAACAATAATAGCGCTGCTAATGGTATTGGCTGCGGCTCCGGTTACAGTATCCATTGCTTGGAGCAATAGCAAGTGAGATCAAAGCATCATATCAGATGAAATTAGAGTATACTAGAAGAAAGCATGAATTATTATAAAAATTCAGGAGGGCAGCTTATGAATATATCAAGAAGCAGCAAACAATGACAGAAAGAGATGTCTATCGGACTGAAATTAGGAAATGTATGAAGGCTCTCCTCAGAAGCAAAGCCACCATTCATTCACCCCGAGATGATAAAATTCAGTATGACTTAGGTTCATTGGAGGGTCCAGCTCTAAATGTCATTTTTACATTGAATCCCAAATTGTCTTCTACATGAGTCACAAATTCACATTGATGTTATCTTCTATATGAATCACAAATTGACATTGTTGTTGTCTTAATTTTAGATGAAATTCTAAATAAGCTTAATGGATGGGAGATAAATATCCATTAGGTTGTTTAGTTCTAGAAAGATGTTAAGCTTGGAAAAAACATGAAAGCATGGCGGGAGAGAAATGTGAGGTTTTATAATAAAATCCTAGGCAAGTGAATAAGAATATCCATAAGCGAGACACCACTAAAATGAAACTTTATCATGAAAGACAAGTATTAAATATTTGTTGAGGGAATCACAGAGGTTGTTGAATCTTGGGCAAGCAAACTCAGCGTATGGGTGAACTGGAGGAAATCGGTTCTTGGTTGGGTGGCAGTGTTCGATTTCCAAGTGACCCCCTTTTGGTCAAGCTGGTTTGAATTAATTGTGTTACATGTTTCTTGGGTTTCATTTGCACTTATGTTAATAACT
This sequence comes from Pinus taeda, assembly GCA_000404065.3. Lineage (NCBI taxonomy): Eukaryota > Viridiplantae > Streptophyta > Pinopsida > Pinales > Pinaceae > Pinus > Pinus taeda. The sequence goes on from APFE030921493.1 coordinate 11,489, forward strand.
CTTCATTACTTGAATAAAATCACTAGTTATTTTTATAGATGAAATCGAATACATGGCTATCCTATAGATGAATTGTTATTAGTATCTTAACATTTATTAACTTGAGCATAATAGAGACTAAGTGATTAGTTATTATGTTGAGCTTCATAATCTAATTTGAAATTGCCTTGGTGTCGTGAATTTTTATTTTAGGAAGGAAATTCATAATAGGTTATGATACTAACTTAGGAAGAGAGACAACCATAAGCTATGAGTTTCATTGACAATACTACTGTGTTTTCTAGAAATGGGTATTGATATTCTATACAATATTAGCTATAGGCGAAGTATACTTTGTTTACATTTCCTATAAGCAAAATAGGAAAACAACTCAATTCAGTACACGATTGTGAGTATAGAATGTATCCGTGTATAAGTCTTGTTACACCGAATGTAGAACTAGAAGATGAGAAATTTTTACCGATTAGATACCAGGATTAGTGATTTGTTTCCCATGAGAAATGTTCAATTAAACTATTATAACTAACAAATTTACCCTCAGCGAGTTGAATACAGGCAGCATGCATGTAAATTCAAGTTGGATTACACCATTAGGAGAAACATAGATCTACATAAGTTGGTTTTGTAATAAATTTATAAACATAACTATTAAAACTTCTAACTGCACTAGGAAGATGATAGAGAAATTATTTGCAAGATGCACAAATTGACCACAACTTAGAATGAATGAGACAATCCTATCTTTCCTTCAGTTAGAATGGTCGATAGGGTCTCTGATATGTATAAGTTTATTCAACCAAAATTATCATTTTAGAACAAGGTTTGTGTAGGAACAGTACGTCGCAAAAAAAAATTATTGCATTACTTCACGACAAACCTTGGGAAAAGGTTGCTTGTGTATATTTAAGGATTAACTAAGAATGAGGTAAATGTAAATTTGGATTAATAAAGAAATAAAAGTGGCAGAAAAACGTTTAGGCAGATATAGCTATATTGAAAAATGAATTGATGGAACCTTTCCTAGAAATGATACATTCAACATAGTAAAGCTACCTAATCTCAAGACAATAATATACTTCTAGAATTTTAAAGAACATTGTTGTAGGGAGATATAGCCCAGAAGGGGTATAGTGGGGACCATTATATCATAGCACCCCTCAATATAATCCTGATAAATGAAAAGTTCGGATAGGTCGCAAAGCTACAGTGACAATTGAAATGTGCATTAAGAAAACTAATTCATGAATCCAAAAATTCAAATATTACACTATTGTGTGAGCACAGTTGAGATTAAGCAGCATAATAAGAAAATTCGGTGAGTTACAGAGATAAAATCTTTATAATAGTCTCAATATATCCATAAACCGAGGTCAAATAAAATACACTAAATGTAATAAGCCGGAAGTATTAATACAAGGGTCGTACATTACAGAAATATAATGAAAACGTTGGGGTCGCTATAGAATAAATTTGAAGTTAATCTATGTACTAAAAGTGAATATGCATCCCAAAAGGAAACGAAACGAAGTAATTAACAAAACCATTAGAAAGGGAAACTGAGACTAATTCTCCAATGCTTCTAACACCCTTGGACTTTGCAAATATTATGAAGCGAGTATGTAGAAACCTTTATAGGTATTTACACTTAACATCTTTTGGTTGGCCAGAGAAACTGACCTGGAGGCATTCAGGTATGGAGGAGATTGTCAGCAATGTCAAATGACCTTACAAGAAGGTCAACCATTAAGAATTTGGAAACTGGTGAGTGGGGAAACCTATAGACAAATAATAAGCCAACAAGAATCAGCAAAGCTAAATATTAGTCCCTGATAGGAAAAAAAAAAAAAAACCAAGCAAGGAGGAACATTACCTTGCATATTGAAGGGAACCTAGGAGCTTGCGCATAAAAGTCTGCCATAAACAAAAAGAAACTGAGGAAATGACCACAAAGATTAATAGCGAGCATATAATAGAACTTCAGAGTAAATGAAGTTGGGGTAGATTTCGTAAGGAGTATACTCTCGGTCTCCTGTAAGAACCTTGCATCAAGGAAAAATAAGGAGTAACATTATTATGTAGCAATTATAATGCGTATGAACAAAGGAAGCATGAGTCAGTCGTATAAAGGGTTGTGAATTTCCAAGGAAAATACATTCCTTGAGAAGTTCGACCACGAAATCCAATCTAGATGGTAAGGAAGGTTCTTGAAAAGGGAAAAGAGGAATTTAGACCACAGTCACATTGATACTCTGAAATTGGTGAGCCACTCCTGGATCGTAGTGTAACAGGATATATATTGTAAACCCTACTTTCAAAATCCACTATAGGTGTAGCAGTAGAAGTGAGATCCCCTGGATGTAGGGATGAATGCTGAAGGTGTGCAGGTAAGAAAACAATTAAGTAAACCCCCAGGGAGAACAATGGAGAACTGGAACAAAAGGTCTATTCTACAGCTAATATGCTTAGGAAGGAGGGAAGTAAATGATACCTAAGTGATGTTGAAAAAATAAAATTTAAAGTTACCCAGTGCGACTTCGATGGGATAGGAATCAAAATATTGATACAGTCCCGACCATCGAATTCCATATACCCGTTCACAGAGGAATTGTTACAGTGAGGGTAATCATCGAACATAGAAACAACATGAAGGCATCTGGATTATGAAAATATAGTGGCATGGATACTATATTTACCAAGAATAGCCAACAAAAATGTTGCAAGGGAGAATATCGAATTTTGAAGTTGCAAAGAGTCACTAGAGGAGAGGGAATAAAACCCATTAGCAATAAAAGTTATAAGAATAACCGCCATAGTTGGTAAATGAATCCATTTAGCAAGCAAGGAAAGGAGAAAATCACTTGTGAAAAGCTTAAGTATTGTAGAGAGAAGACTTTAAGTGACCCTAGTCATAAAATCACGATGCCATTTAAACAAGTAATATTAGTCAGCATGAGACTATGGTAGAAGCTCTGCTTCGGTGAGAGGATGACATAATTCTCCACAGTGATATCATTTGGTCTCATTCCAAGTAGCCACAGGTCGGAACTAATAAAAAACAAGCCCTGAAAAGAAAATAGGGGAGTTTTGTCACGCAAGGAGATCAAAGTATCTCGAAAGGATAAGGGTTAGGGTTCAAGGAGAGGGAGTCACCACTGTTGGATTATTTCAAGCAATTGAGACCATTTAACACAACCCGACCTCTTTCCCAGTTGCACCCATGTGAATCGCAAGTGGAAGAGGTGATGAGGAAAAAATGACTCGTAGCACACCCCCCAGGCATATCCCCCTTAAAGGTTTAACAATTTTTTTTTATTGTTGACTATGGTACTAAGGAATTATTGAATAAGTTACATGGTGGCTTTAGTAAATTACATGGTGTGTGGGATAGGCACTTGCGTCGTAAAAACTAATGTGAAATCAATATTAAGGTTGTAAGTCTTAAGTCCAAGTTGGAAGGTCTTAGCATGCGCCATATCCACCCATTTTATTAATACAAAAATTGTAGGGTATTCACCAAAGTATGCAGATTGAATGATTAACGATATAGTTACAAATTACCACTATGGGTAGGGAACATGTGCATTATACCTAATCTATCCAAGCGGGGGATAGTTTCAAGAGTAGCTACACAACCCAACGAATTCTAGTATATCTAAGAAGCTCTTGTATAGGCTATGATAAAATAAAGGAGAAGAATATAACTTGGCCCAAAGGATCGAGTTCCTATGAGATATTTGACAACAAGTATTAACATATTGGCTATCATAACACCAAGTAAATAAGATTGGAAATAGTTATAAGTGTATATATACAAATGGAAAAAGAAATGGAGTGACGTAGAGGTCCATGACAAGCGTTATCAAATATTAGGCTCAACCCTAGGGCCTAATGGGCATTATCGTAAGCCTGGAAATGAGGGAGTGTGAGTACAACCGTTGAAGTATCTTCATCACTTGTTTGATAATGTGCATGAAAAATTTTATTGTTATTGAGACATTAAGAGTTATTCTATGTGGAAAATTTTCTTTTATATACTTAAGAAACCTTATTATGAATAGGAAGTTCTTCTTGGTGAAATGAAGTTACTGAAAAAAAGTGAATAAATCCCTCTAATATGTGTGTAGTTAAGAGAAAAGGTTTTCTGACAACCAATCAAGGATCATACCTCAATGTCAAGAGATGCATGATAACAAACAATGTTTTCTTAGAGTCTTGAAGGATTTTCAGCTATCTCCTTTTTAATGGACTCACTTCATGGGTTCTGGTTAACCTTCTATTGAGATGGCCTTTCTGACCTAAGGCCTGGATTGATATTTTATGGCTTATGTCATTTTCCATAGCATGGTTTTGGAAAGAAATATAATAATGGGATTTTTTTAAAAATACTTAAGATAAAATCTTGCTTGAATTATTATGAGTGAGACAAAAATGATGCATATGATTTGAAATGATACTGTATGGACCTTTCATAGCCATATAAAATATAAACTAGCACATGCATCTTAAATCTAGAACTATTCAGCACTGGGAGGAATAAAATAAGATTGAGTTGTGAATCCCTTGGCACTTAATAGATTGGAAGTTAAGTTGAATCCATGCTAGTGTGTAGTTGGCTCTCTTTCATGTGGGTATGAGCATTGCATGAAGAAACCCATGAAGTAAATTTATATTTGCCTCCACCTCAATTGTAGAGCACATGGTTTCTCTTGACTTGATCACTAGCGAATGAGAAAGGAAATAATTAATGAGCGTTTTGATGTTAGACAAGTGTGATTCAAATGTTAGTTTCTCAAAAAACTGATGCAAAACAACACTGCATCCCTATCCTAGTCCACTTTTGATGCAAATCTTGAGAAGAGATAAAAATTGCAACTATAGATTTCCCAGTGAAGGAGGATTCCATTTAAATATTGTAACATTTGGGCTTTTTCTATCACAACTCATGAGAAGTGTCTATTAAAGAAGAAGCCTCAAACCTTTTAAGTCTTGTCTTCTTTTTGATTAGGTAACCTTTTCGTGTAGCACTTGCTTTTACATCTAGGGTTTGAGCCTCAACAATAAATGTTTTGACCTTTTTGAACTTGAGAAAATGCATGCATTATTCAAAAAATATATATAATATCGGAAAATAGTCCAATAGGACTTATCATGAATATGTCAAATACATAAGGATAGGACTCAGTTAAATTATACATGCCTCGACCATTGTATACATAAGTCTAATCCTGCTAGGGTGCTCGAATATTTATTAAAATAATATGGTCATCGAAATACCTTTAGGATTGGAGTATACCTACATACTCCAGCCTCCAGGTGAACTACTAAGTGACTTCTATATTTGGAGTGTTGGGAGTGTTGATATTGGAGCTAGTAACCAGAAGGGTTGCATCTCAAGTTTGTTGGCTTCTTTGACAAGAATAGGAGCACGGTTCTAAAAGTAAGAACCCTTTGCACAAGTGTCATGCCATCAACATGCCATCATTAAGGAGGGTGATAGGGATGTTGTGCGATTCCAATCCCTAGTACAAGTTCAGGGCAAATACCCAGAACAAAAATTGTTTCCTTGTTATTAAGAGAAACCCAGTACTTGCATGAGGGTTAATGCAATTAACCTAGACTTCAAAGAACCTTTGTATTTCCTACCACTTTCTAGTTTCTAAGATTCTTCAGCTTTGTTAATGGGTTTGCAATGAGAAAGAAAGCCATCGAGAAATGGAGAGTCCTTTCATGGTGAATACTCACTTTGACAAATCTAAGTTTACTTGGGCAAACGAACATTTCTCTAATTGTAAGAAAAAGTAGTACTCTGAGGGAGGTTACAAATGGCATCTGTTAATATTTCCTAAATGGAAAGATGTAGATGAGTTGTCCTTTTTCTTAGATGTGAAATATCCTACAACATTATCAAGTGGTTGGAGTGTATATGCTGATTTCACCATGGATGTTTTTAGTCACATCCAACTTAAGATCACCTGTAAGAAAGAAATGGAACATATATTTAATGAAAAAGAGAGTGATTGGGATCTCAAATCGACTATGCCTTTACGTGATTCTCATGATCCAACAAAAGGATGTATCATAGGTGATACTCTGATTGTGAAAGAAAAAGTTAATGCTATAAGATGATACGATTACAATACACATTGTTAGAAAGAAAACAAACATAATTACTAAGCATATGGATGCGATAAAAATACTACCATCAAGTAAATAAAGGTTAAAAGCATAGGTATGATAAATTTATTACTTGTATGGTGAAGAATTAAACCCTTAAGTTTGTTTTGAATGAAATTGTTGTAAACAACTAATAATACTCTGAACAAATATATAGTTATCCAGAAAGGAAATAGTTGAAATGGATGACCTCCTCGATTCAGGAAATCAAGAATAATTTCCCGGTGGATTACCATCATAGATTGCAATATATGAATACTAAAATAATAGGAGTGTGGAGTGTCATAATTATATTACCAATAAAACAAGTGGCAACAGGACATGGGATGACTTCATTAAGGTCACTTCAGAACAAAATCCATAGAATATAAGATCCATGAGTAGGATATCCTACACTTAAATCTGCAAGACATTTGTGTAAGGGATGTGAGGATACTAGAATAAGGACTACAAGTTACCTTAGCCTTAACAAAAGCTAATAAATCTTGAATTAGCGGTGATGATACAAATGGACCAATCTAAAATAAAAGAAAAAACTTTGAATTAGGAACCTGTTGTGTTGAATGAGGAAAGGGAAAAATGTGTCGTACATATTATGTTGAAAATTGTTAAAATCAAGATACTTGTTGGTGACCATGAGCAACTAGGAAAAATCGTCAAGGACGAGCATAGTTGAGTCCACTTACAGGGCATTTTAAATATGACCTATTGGTCATAAAAATATTTAGGACAGTATATGCACCAACGATAAAATGATATTTAATTTATAACATTATACAAATAGTTCTTCGATAATTGTTATCTTCATATGAGAGTTTGAAAAGAAATGTACAATTTTTAAGTTATAAGAAAACAATATTTATGTCAATAGGCATGACCATTGGGCCTGTTGTAGTAATTTGTTAATGGTGCTGAGTTTATAGAATGTAGAATGCATATCAGAATTATGAAACATATACTCAACATGTATGCAAGTGTGCTAGGAAAAGAGCATGGAATCAATGTAAGAGTAGGTGTTTCCAAGCTCAGTCATCACACCAAATGAAAAATATCAGTCGCCTCACCAAATGAAAAAGAATTGATGATTGTAGAGCCAAAGGAGACTTTCTATTAGAACCAATTATATCTTAAACCAGAAACAGATCTGGCTGCACGAATGAGTTGTGGTTCAATATAAATACAATGAAGGCCTTTACTTCTGAAGAGGATACAGGAGAGAAAAAATATAAAAGGAAGAAAAGTATCCAACAAGGTTTCAAGGAAAATAAACAGAACAACAAACACTGAGGATGGTGTTCATAAAAGGGGAGGAGCATGTAATATCCCTCCATTGTTAGAATCCTGCTTGGGTAAAATTGATTCGCATTGGGTAACATGATAGTGTTAGGTCCCTATAATACTAGTGATGCCTCCATTACTATTGTAGTTGTATCCCTTATTAATATTGTTGTGCCCCTATTGTCCCCATATTGTTATCACTCTGCCCCATAGAATCCCTCTATTTTTATTATTGTGCCTTTATATTATTATTGCTAGGTCGGCTTGGTTATATTTTGGCCCCTTAGACTCCTATATATAGAAAGGAGGTTTTGTCATTGAATCATCGAAGAATTATTCATTTGTGTAATTTAAAAGAGGTTTCCCCCTTGAAGAGGCTGAATTCTAAGGCGTTGATCTATCTTTTCTATCTTTTTGTGAGCTGGTTTCATAACATTTGGTATGAGAGCTTTGGATTCTATGATTTCGCTACTCCAAATAGGTCATCGTGGCATTTGCACTATAACTTTTTTTCTGCGACTTTTCAGACGCTTAAAAAAAAAACCCATTTGGGATGAAATCGTTATGAACCTCGAATCTGAATTTCAAATCATTTTGAGCTATATGTGCGGAGATATGTTCTAAGGAAGTTGGCCTTTTTGCAGACTCCTGAATTTCATTCCAAACAGGTGACCTAGGGAGAATCATCATAACTTTTGTTTTGAGCATCAGATTGAAATTTCATAAGAAGTTACAGAAAGAGGAAAGCATGTAGCTTCCTGTGTATATTTTTTAGATACTAAGGTCAAATCAGTGACACGTGGCACTTCTTACAAGTTCGCTCTTCTAGAAAGGTTTATAAACAAGTCATCTCGGGAGATTGTGCATAACTCCGCCTTGAATAATCTAAATTCGATCAGACTGATGGCATTGGAAAGAGGACAGAAAAGGATACTGCAGGTCGCAATTTTAGAACTGGATGATCCGCAATTACAGAGATACATCAGATTCAATATTGAACTCCTACAAAGTGAAAAAAGGTGTGTAGTTTTTTTTTTTTTTTTTTTGCATAGCCTTTGGTTTGAAAAATTAGTTTGAAGGAATTCAAAGGGCATAGTTAAAAGAATTATTATCGTAATTGATGCCCTGAGGAAAAGAAATGCAAAGCACCTAATGTAGAAAACTGAAAGGCTCTAGCCAAATGACTCATGAAGAAGAGGAAGAAATGAAACATGATATATCAAAATTACGAGACCAAGTGCAACAAATGTCACTTGCACAAAAAGTAATAGAATATAAGATGGATGGTTTAAAGAAAGATGTAGAAGCTAAGATGTATGGCATCAAAGCTAAGATAGATGGTTTAAAGAATGGAATGGAATCTAAGATGAATGGCATGGACACTAAGATGGATGGCATAGATGATAAGATGGAAGAATTGAAGATAAATTTGAATAAGTTGCTACAAGAAATGGTCACTAATGGTGAAAGGGTAGTAAAGGAAACTCATGATGAGAACAAAAGAAAGGATAATCATGATTTCATAGACTCTAATGTTGGATCAAAGACCCACCATATTCCAAAAATTGATATGAGGAAGTTTGATGGCAAGGATCTTGCAACATGGATACTACAGATGGAGCAATTTTTTGATCACAATAATGTGCAAAACACACAAAAGGTACATATTGCAACTTTATATTTGGGGACCAAATCAGTTCGTATGGTTCAATGGCTTTCTCTCATAAACAAATTGTCACTTGGGCAACTTTTTACTACAAGAAATGACAGCACATTATGAGGATACAAAAAGCAACACTTTTTTTAGCCAATTGATAAGTCTCAAACAAAAGGGTCCAATAATGGAGCACATTGAGGAGTTCGAAAAATTGAACATAAGGGTAAAAGATATTCCAGAGGAGCATAGGATTGATGTGTTCATAGGGTCTTTAAAGGATAATATCCAACATGATGTTCGCCTTTGGGAACCTGATTCATTAGAGAAGGCATTCAGGTTAGCAAGAAAATGGAAAGAAAAATTATGGCAACCAGGAAGCATACCAGTCACAACTATAAA